>JAACIZ010000006.1:3262201-3557786 GCA_017140785.1 Calonectria pauciramosa | reverse complement strand
GAACCACAGGCCCCCCCCCCCCCCCTGAGGATCTCATCCATCATCTCCGATCAATCAGATGGTCGCGACGCCTTCTCTCTCTGCCGCTCAATTAAGCATATCCCGCTCTGCCTCGCGCCCTCTTCCCCTGCCATCCGGGGACTTCATTTAAATCCATCTAGCATTCCGAAACCAAATCTTCCCCTCCGAAGTCAATCACTCGACCGATACCTGACGGGGGCATTTGTCAGTCCAAATCAATCTTTCATCCCTCAGTGACGCAACCCTTTCCACCCCTTGGTACCGCTTTTGGCCCGCCGCTAGGGAAGCCGGCAGCCCGAGGTCGACTTGACTTGTCGATTCTCTTTCCCGTTCCTCAAGAACCTCAACCCATATCCCCTTGGGCTTGGCATTTCACCTAATTGATCGCTTCCTGCCTGAGTGCCATCCCGCTTTCTCTCTTCTTGATTCAGCACTTTGCACATAGTCGCCGCTTGCGTGTGTGGTTGCGTTTTCGGCCGCCGCTCTTTGGACCTTGGTTTTGACGCCTTCGCCGTCCTCGTGCAGCCCACGCCCGGTGTCACTTGAGACGACAGACAGGTAACGGATTCCGTTAGCGCCCCCTCAATGCCGCCATCGTCTCGCCCTCTGCACCTCTGCCCAGTCTGCACCGTCCTCTTACTTCAACTCAGACCTCTTCCATTTCAATCCAATAACGCCCAGCTTTCCCGTCGTCCCCTCTCGTCGAAAAATCCCATCTCGTCACTTTCCCTACTCTTTGCGCATCATCTCGCCTACCTCGCGTTCGCCCGCCTACATGTACTGACATCTCTTCCCCCCCGAAAGCGTTCCAGATTTCCCCATCTGCTCCCCACTCGCTCTACTCGCTCCTCGCCGCAGCCTCGATATCACGGCCAGCCATTCATTCTCTGCGCACATCCCCACCCGGCCACCGCCTTCTCCTAGTGCCCGCCTGCCGGTCGCCAGGAGAGATCGAGAGTCTGGGTGAAGGGCCAGGCCATGGCCGGCTACCAGCGACCCATGAGCTTTTCTGAGAGGAGAGGAAGTGCGCTCAGCGACGACCTGGCTCTCAACACCAACAACGCCATGTTGAACCACAGAATAGAGAAGCTGCCCCAGCAGCAGCGACATCTTCGAGGACCCCCGACCCCGAGCATGTCTACACCTGCACCCGATTTCGACCAACAACTCACAGGATCTCCTCCACCGCCTCCCACTCCTGCCGCCTCCCCCGGACCCTCAAATTTCCAACCCGACTGGAGCGATGCCGCCGACGATGAAGATTTCTTCCTTGCCAAGGTTCGCCAACATTTCAAGAATTGTTCCGGTCCCCAGCGGACCCGAGTTCTTGCCGACCTCCTAAACCTCTGCACCAGCCAGCAGTTGAGCTTCGTCCACCAATTTGTCAGCCCCCTGCTTAAGAAGGATCCTTTCACAAGCCTTCCAGATGAGCTATGTCTAAGGGTATGGCAACCTTGGTCCTTTTTAACCCTCAGCGCTTGTATGCCTAACTGTATACCCTCTAGATTTTGTCCTTCATCGACGACCCGAAAGTTTTGGCTAGAGCATCTCAAGTATCGAAGCGATGGCGAGATCTTCTCAGCGACGACATGACATGGAAGAACCTGTGTGTTAAGCACGATTATGGTCGGAGACTCTCCGAAGTTTACTCGCAGGCTCAGTCGGCCGCCAGGCCCGCCGCCTTCTTCAACAATGCCGCCGATACCGAGATGGTTGCCAGCAATAGCTTTCCCGGAGCCCGCCCGCTCATCGCACATGGATCTAGCTCCCGCAGTTTAGAGGGCTCGCCGACTGGCCGCCCCAAGCTACGATCCTATAAATCCCATTTCAAGCAAAGGTATTTGGTTGAGGCAGCATGGAGATCTGGAGGCACCAGCACAACCAGAAATATTACCCAGGAAGGTGGTGTCGTCACAAGTTTGCACTTGACCCCCAAATACATCATCGTTGCTCTGGATAACGCCAAGATTCACGTTTTCGACACCGAGGGCGATTCCCAGCGCACCCTGCAAGGCCATGTGATGGGTGTTTGGGCTATGGTCCCATGGGAGGATACTTTGGTCAGCGGCGGCTGTGATCGCGATGTGCGAGTTTGGAACCTCAAAACAGGGTAAGTTTTGGCAAAAGGGCGGTGGGGAGACTAAATTGATGCTAACGCAGCTGTAGCGCTTGTCAGCATACTTTGCGTGGCCACACATCAACCGTGCGGTGCTTGAAGATGGCTGATGCCAACACCGCCATTTCTGGCTCTCGCGACACCACCCTCCGAATTTGGGATATTCGCACAGGCCTCTGCAAGAATGTACTCGTTGGTCACCAGTCTAGTGTCCGGTGCCTCGAGATTAAGGGCGATATTGTTGTTTCCGGTAGCTACGACACATTCGCTAGAGTCTGGAGCATCTCAGAAGGGCGATGCCTGCAGACCTTGCAGGGTCACTTTAGCCAGATCTATGCTATTGCTTTTGATGGGAAGAGGGTTGTCACTGGTAGTTTGGATACCAATGTGAGAATATGGGACCCCAAGTCTGGGTGAGTTGAGTCTTTGAGCGAGTTTTGATAATTCTGGCTGACATTTTTTTTTCTTAGTGAATGCCTCGCCATTCTTCAGGGCCACACTTCCCTTGTTGGCCAATTACAAATGCGCGGTGACACCCTGGTTACAGGTGGCTCCGACGGCTCTGTGCGTGTCTGGTCATTGGAGAAGATGTGTCCTATCCACCGGCTTGCTGCTCATGACAATAGCGTCACCAGTTTGCAGTTTGACGACACCCGAGTCGTGAGTGGCGGTAGCGACGGCCGCGTTAAGATTTGGGACCTCAAAACCGGGCAGCTTGTTCGAGAACTGATTGCTCAAGGAGAAGCTGTTTGGAGAGTTGCATTTGAGGATGAGAAGTGCGTGGCTCTCGCATTGAGACAAGGCCGCACAGTAATGGAGGTGAGCAGCATTTTTGCATTTTTGTTTTGTTTTGCAGAATTGCGTGAAGACCATTTCAGAAACTGACATACCGCAGGTTTGGTCTTTTTCTCCGCCTGAGGAAATTCTGTACGACCGCCCCTTGTCGCTTCAACAGCGAGTACTCGAGGATGACCCGAATCGACCCCAGAGCGCCATGGCTATTGACTATCGAGGCTCGGTCTCGGGAATGGATAGTCCAACCAGAGATCGGTCGAACCAAGATGTCGATATGCAGGATGCCGGCCCTTCAACCGCTCCGTTGCAAGGCGGCACCTTCTTTCATGATGACTAAAGGCGTTTCGTTTGCATAGCCAGCATCCACATGGCTACGTGCGTCTTGTGGTCATTAATTGTTTATCGTCTCGGGTTTCCTGGCGTGGGGGCTCCGTTATAATGGAATCGGCACTTATTTTAGGGACGGGTCGGGTTATCCGCCCTCGCATTTGTATACTGGGCGTGCTTCAGGTTGTTATAGAGAGGACAAAGACAAACGTGGGAAGCATGTTACGGCGTTGCTGCATCATCTGGTCGCGCATTGCTAGGGAGATTTGCATGGAATATGAAAGCATGAACACGGAGGGGATGGAATTGGGAGCTTCATTATCAGGAACAAACTGAGGAGTTGAGTCTACATATTGTCTAGCTTGGGCTTGTTTGTGAGAGGTTACGGCGGACTGGTCGTTATTCTTTTTTTACATGGGCTGCTCAAAATAATACCAGAGATATGACGCTGCTTGATAGAATAGAGCAATCCGTGTTTGAAGCAAAAGACAGGCAACAATTATCTCAAGTGCACTGGCGATTGAAATTGTCAGGAGACGTAAGCTTCATTTTTGAGTTCCCGCGCCTCTAGAATCGCGTGTCTATCTTTTTTTTTTTCTTTTTTTTTTTTCCCTCTCATGTCTCGCCATCTTTCGTTCGGTCGTCGGGTAAAAAAGGAGGACATACGTTAGTGCGAAAGAGCCCCACCACCGAACCGTCCGGACTGAATTACACCGACGACTCCACTGAATGATAGAACCGCATTCTAGATCAATGACATGCGTATGAACGGAAATTTTGCCTGGAGATACTGAAGATGGGACTGATAAACGTAAAATCAACACGGGCACACCAAAAACACAGTGTTGCTGGGATCCGACGCCGGAGAAGCGCCGGGCTTTGGAGACGACATTCAATCACGTGGGACGCGCTAGTACGTTTGTGGACTAGATTTTTCCAACAAGCCAAGCTCAACGCTCAACACCGCGATTTTTCTGAGCTCCATTTAGACAATTTGTCGTCACCCGCACGATAATCCTCCTTCACTCAATTGACTAGAGGCATCACCAGATTCGCGATGTTGTCCAGAGCTCTTCGAGTCCCCAGGGCGCTGCCCCTGCGCACTGTCCCCCGGGTTATCGCTGCCCGCTCCGTCACTACCAACGCCGCCTCTGCGTCCCTGAGCCACTCTGTCCCTCAGGTGAGTGAAATGCGCCCTTTCCCGACCACGAGCCAGAGGAAGAAGACGCTTCCTCCAGCCCGGCCGCACCGGATTTCTATGTCATGGGCATGGTGTGCTAATTCATCTTCCCCCCCAGGCCGACGACGAGCCCTTCTCCGTCGACCTCAGCGATGAGAGCTTCGAGACCTACGAGCTGGACCCTCCCCCCTACACCCTCGAGGTCACCAAGAAGGAGCTTAAGGACATGTACTACGATATGGTCAGCATCCGGTACGTTTCAATTCCACACCGCCGAGCCATTGAGCCCGAAATCGCTAATAATCGCGCAGTCAGATGGAGATGGCCGCCGACCGTTTGTACAAGGAGAAGAAGATCCGTGGTTTCTGCCATCTGTCTACTGGTCAGGAGGCTGTTGCTGTCGGTATTGAGCACGCTATTACCAAGGAGGACGACATTATCACCTCCTACCGATGCCACGGTTTCGCCCTGATGCGCGGTGGTACCGTCCGATCCATCATTGGTGAGCTTCTTGGTCGCCGTGAGGGTATCGCCTACGGTAAGGGTGGTTCCATGCACATGTTCGCCAAGAACTTCTATGGTGGCAACGGTATCGTCGGTGCCCAGGTTCCCGTTGGTGCCGGTCTGGCTTTCGCCCACAAGTACAACGGCAACAAGAACGCCTCCATCATCCTGTACGGTGATGGTGCCAGCAACCAGGGTCAGGTCTTTGAGGCTTTCAACATGGCCAAGCTTTGGAAGCTCCCCGCCCTCTTCGGCTGCGAGAGTAAGTTAAAAAAAAATTGTTGACACGCTGATGGCTCAACGCTAACAAATCCACTAGACAACAAGTACGGTATGGGTACCTCTGCCGCTCGTTCTTCTGCCTTGACCGACTACTACAAGCGTGGTCAGTACATCCCCGGTCTCAAGGTCAACGGCATGGACGTCCTTGCCGTCAAGGCCGCTGTTAAGTACGGAAAGGAGTGGACCGCTGCCGACAAGGGTCCTCTTGTTCTTGAGTACGTCACATACCGATATGGAGGTCACTCCATGTCCGACCCCGGTACCACCTACCGAACCCGTGAGGAGATTCAGCGCATGCGCTCCACCAACGACCCTATCTCCGGCCTTAAGCAGAAGATTCTTGACTGGGAGGTCGCCACTGAGGACGAGCTGAAGCAGCTCGACAAGGAGGCCCGTGCCAAGGTCAACGAGGAGGTTGCTGCCGCTGAGGCTATGGCCCCTCCCCCCGCCACTCCCGAGATTCTGTTCGAGGACATTTTCGTCAAGGGTACCGAGCCTCAGTTCATCCGTGGCCGAATCCTCGAGGAGAACCACTACTTTAACTAAGGAAGAAGAGGCTTAGGAGCGGAGGGATTGGGCCGTACTTGTAATGATTCCTAACACCTTTGTTGCCTATTGTAATATACATCCATGATTAGAGGGCTAGCTATATTGGCCAAATGGACACGGACGAGGACCAGTGTCTACTTCCTGTGAGATAAAGAATGATTATGATAGGAGTCCGGAAAACGAATTTTCTTATCAGTTCTGTAACACCGTCGTATGATACAAAATTGCTGAATGTTGAGGTTGAGTCTGGTTGGGTCCGAAACAAATGTGGGAATGGTCATCACGTGACACGCGTCGCGTGCGTTGCCTTTCAATCCCCGTCGCGAAATCCAATTAACGCGATTCTGCCTGGCGGCGCGCGTCATGCTTAAGTCCAGTGTCACCTGTCGGCAGGGCCTTACAACCGCCTTTCTTCTCCGTCATCCTGTCTCACGAACAGTCATCCGACGCTCGGTTTCCTCTATTTCGCAAAATTCCTGGACCATGGCTCCCCAACAGGCAAAATTGCAGTATGTTAAGCCATCGCAGACCACGCTGGGGTGTGTCCGCATGTGCCATGCAATGGAGTGAGAATTCACGCTGACAGTTGCTTTGCAGAAAGTTCTTTGGCGCAAAGGGTGCACCGCCTAAACAGACGAAGCTCTCCTTTAGCACCAGGCCAAAGAAGGAGGAACCAAAAGAAGAGGAAGTGAGCTCCAAGGAGACTTCGGATACCGAGAAGGGTGAGGTCCCCTCCCTTGAGCCATTGGATAGCGGCATGTGTCTAATAAGAATGCAGACTCCAAGAAGCGCACGAGATCGACTAATAAGAAGGCGGCCTCGGAGGAGCCTGCCGTCAAGGAGGAAGAGGTGGATGACGATGCCGATGCCCCAGTTACCAAGCGAGCGCGACGAACCCGGAACAGAATTGAAGAAGATGAGGACGAAGACGAGGAAATGAAAATTCCTGTCAAAAAGGAGAAGACTCCCTCTCCTCGAAAGAGGTCGGCATCACCCAAGGCCTCGCCTAAGAAGTCACCCAAGAAGTCACCCAAGAAATCAAAGGTTAAGAAAGAGCCTGCGCCTACGCCTGCTGCAGAGGAGGCAGACGAATCTTCCAAGGAGGAACCATCAGCGTCAGCATCTGAAGCAGAAGAAGAAGCTGATGTCGATGACGAAAAGCCCGAAGTTGCTGCCAAAGCTCGACAGAAAGTCCAGACCACGCTCAATGCGAAAAAGACGGACCCCTATCCTGACTGGAAGCCTGGTACCCCTGTACCATATGCGGCACTATGTACGACATTCTCCCCCATTGAGATGACTACCAAGCGCCTGATCATTATGGAGCATTGCTCGTTGTTCCTGCGCCAAGTCATGCGTCTCACCCCAGAAGACCTGCTTCCCACTGTCCTGCTCATGATCAACAAGCTTGCTCCTGACTATGCTGGCATTGAGCTTGGTATTGGCGAGTCGCTGATTATGAAGGCCATTGGAGAGACTACTGGCCGAAGTCTCCAAGTTATCAAGGCCGACCAGAAGGAAATCGGTGATCTTGGTCTTGTGGCTGTCAAGAGTCGATCTACTCAGCCCACTATGTTCAAGCCCAAGCCCCTTACAATTAGAGGAGTTCATCAGGGATTGATGAATATCGCCACCGTCACCGGAAATGGTGCCCAGGGACGAAAGGTTGATCTGATCAAAAAATTGCTCTCCGCAGCTGATGCCCATTCTCTTGGTAAAATCGATGTGAACAAAGATAGGGGAGGGCCTAGCGAAGCCAAGTTCATCGTTCGTTTCCTGGAGGGCAAATTACGACTTGGTCTTGCGGAGAGAACTGTTCTGGTCTCGCTTGCCCATGCGATAGTTGCACACGAGGCAGATGCTCGAGGCAAGCCGCCTACCACCTCTGAGGTGGAACAGGGAGAGTCCATTCTCAAAACTGTGTACAGGTAAATTCCGACTTCCCGCATTCGCTCTGCATCTTGCTAATTCTCCCTAGTGAACTCCCGAGTTATGACGTTATTATCCCTGCTATGATGGAGCATGGTATCGCGAATCTTCGTGACAACTGCAAACTTCGACCTGGCGTGCCACTGAAGCCCATGTTGGCAAAGCCTACCAAGGCAATCACCGAGGTGCTGGATCGATTCGAAAACCAGACCTTTACATGCGAGTACAAGTACGATGGCGAGAGAGCACAGATTCACTATGTAGCCAAGGATGCTTCCGAGAAGCTCAGCCTGTCAACCCAAGGAGCAACCAAAGAGGTTGGCGCTGGCGTTGCCAGTATTTTCTCTAGGAATTCGGAAGATTTGTCCAAGAAATACCCAGATATTCTGGCCAAGCTACAGAACTGGGTCAAGCCAGATACCAAGAGCTTTGTCCTCGATTGCGAGACTGTGGCTTGGGATGTGGATGAAAAGAAGGTGTTGCCTTTCCAACAGCTAATGACACGCAAGAAGAAGGATGTCAAGTTGGAGGATGTCAAAGTCAAGGTTTGCGTCTTCGCCTTCGACCTGCTTTACCTAAACGGTGAGGCTGTTGTGCAGAAGTCGTTGCGCGAGCGCCGAGATCTCCTCCGGGAATCTTTTGCGCCTGTTGAGGGAGAATTTGCGTTTGCCACAAATATGGACGGTCAAGAATTGGATGAAATCCAGGTGTTCCTCGACGAGAGTGTCAAGGCGTCGTGCGAAGGCCTGATGGTCAAGATGTTGGACGGTACAGAGAGTGGATATGAGCCTAGCAAGCGTAGTCGAAATTGGCTGAAGGTAAGTCGCAATCCGCTTGAGAGTAGCTTATATGAAGATGCTAACCCTTATGCTTTAGATCAAGAAGGACTATCTTTCTGGTGTCGGAGACTCACTTGATCTTGTTGTCTTGGGAGCGTATTACGGCAAGGGCAAGCGAACCTCTGTTTACGGTGCTTTCCTCCTTGCGTGTTACAACCCCAACACGGAAACCTACGAGACAGTCTGCAACATTGGAACTGGCTTCTCAGAGCAAGTCCTTGAAGACTTGCACAAGCAGCTCTCTGAAATCACTATTGACCGCCCAAAGCCCTTTTACTCGCACTCGTCTGGTGGCCAACACCAGCCCGATGTGTGGTTCGAGCCTCGCTATGTTTGGGAAGTGAAGACGGCAGATCTAACTCTCAGTCCGCGCTACAAGGCTGGTGCGAAGGAGGGCGTCGATCCTTCCGGCGACAAGGGAATCAGCTTGCGCTTCCCGCGATTTATTCGAGTACGTGATGACAAGAAGCCCGATGCGGCCACCTCCAGCAGGCAGGTTGCCGAGATGTACCGCAAGCAGGAGAGTGTTACAAAGAACAAGGGTCCCTCTGTGGACGACGATTTTGAGTACTAGCCGCTGAGAGAGGGCACCATCTTGAGGCAAGTGTGTACTGAGCTGGAGAGGAGTGACTTTACCTATTCTTATTTCCGAATGGGATGGAGTCTGGGGACAGAGCATTTTCCATTTGCTTTTTACGAAGGCGCACATGTACCATAGCATAGCAACATCCCATGAACAATATGACTTTACGGACGTAATTACACAAACCCAACACATTGTGCCAAACCTCTACTCTTGATGAAACGGGGCATTTTCTGAAACGATAAATTTGGCTACCAAAAACTAGAGACACATTACACTCGTGAGGTACAAGAAGAAAACCGTGAGAAACCGCCTTGCGTCTAACTTGTCTAAACCCCGATGATCGTCTATAACATGGGCCCCCCGCTGCGAATACTGTCGTGATCATCACCGTCGTCAGTGGCCCGCAATAAGCCATGCTGCTCACGGGCATCGTTGTCGTCGTTGACAAGGCCCGTGATGCCCGTCTCCATACCGGGTGCTGCTGGAAGGCTGCTGGTGCGTCGGGTCTCGGCAGCGCCGTTGAGGACGTACCAGGCATCCTTCTTTGTGAGGAGACCTTGGAGCACGCCGCGATCGCTGAAGAGGACGTAGCGCAGACCCAGCTTTTGGAAGTAGCTGGCGACGAGGTGCAGGGAGCTGTGTGAAGGGAGGGTGAGCGGCGTCTGGTCCATCCAGGGGCGGAGGTCAAGCGTGGAGCGCGGGTCGGCCAGGGGCTGGTGGGAGAAGAAGGCCTCCGTCTCTGGCGGCAGAGACCTTGGCGGCTGGGTGGAAGCGCGGAGGTTGTAGGTCAGTTCAGCACGAGAGATGTAGCCTAAGAGTGTGGCCTCTCGGGGGTCCGAGATCACGGGGAAGCCGCGGTAAGGGTGCATCTCGAGAATGGTGCTGAGGGAGGCGATGGTGTGGCCAGTGGCAGTAAGAACGACAAGATCCTCAATACGCGTCATGATTTGGGACGCAGGAATGTCTGGGATAATCATGTCCTCGCTGTTGTCGAGGAAAGGATACTCCTTGAAGTGGATCCAGGCCTCGTAAATGCCCTGGCGGGAGAAGGCATCGCCAACCCACTTGGATATCATAACGGCAATCATGATGGGGAGCACGTAGGTGAGAGCACCAGTAAGCTCAAACATGATGACGACAATGGAGACGGTCATTCGAGTGACACCTGCAAGAGCAGCTGCCGCCCCAACAATGGCGTAGGTGCCAGGGATGACACAGGGGACATCAGGCTCACACGAGGCAAAGATGAAGAAACCAGGGTGGTTAGTGACCCAGATTTCCATGATGATACCGACAGCACGACCGGCCAAGGCACCAATAGCCATCGACGGCAGGAGAATACCTGCGGGGATCTGCAGGCCAAAGGTGATGGAGGCGAGGAAGAAGCCGACAACTGCAGCAAAGACAAGTAGCACAATGGTGCTGGCCGAAGCGGCCCCGGTCTTACAGAGGCCGATCTGGTCGTCAAGGACCCGGGAGCAGTCGGTGAAGAGGTTAGAAACAAGCTCGGAGGCTTGGAACTTCATGTAAAAATTGGGATAGTTGATAAGTGCCGTCAGGAAAGCCACGATCAAGACTTGAGAGATGGGACCGGGAAGCCAAGTGTTTGCCTTTTTCCATCGAGCGACAGCCATGTTGGCTTTGATGAAGAGTCCGCCATAAACGCCCTGAAGTGCTTGTTAGTTCATCGGAACATGTCTGATCGAACAGAGGGAGACCTACTCCAATGACTCCAAGGATGGCATACGGCATAATCTCGAATCGGTGCCACGGGACGCTGTATTGGACCTGATACATGACAAGCTTGCCAGACCGGAAGGGGTCGAATGCTTGCAGCACAACGGCAGCTGTCATGGCACATACAAAGCTTTGCCACATTGTCTTGTCAGGGAAATAGTATGACAATTGCTGCCGTTTTATAAGCCTTCGAATTGCTTAAGGGGGAAGGGATATATCCAACGAACCTCGAGACTGAAAAGGACACCGCCAATAGGAGAACTAAAGGCAACCGAGATGCCTGCAGCCGCTGCAGCCGACAGAACCTCTCTTTTTCGAGCTATAGGACGTTAGCAATGTGGTTAATACTATGATAACAGGGCGTTTTACCTTCATTCTTATTAATATTGGGGAATAATTTCACGAAAAGATTGGCACAACAGCAGGCCACATGAACAAGGGGACCTTCCTTGCCAAGCCACATTCCAGATGCTACAGCAAGAACCTGGGCCATGTTAGTTAATCAGACCGGATACTCGGACCAGCCATACATACCAGGCCAAAAGACTTGGTAATCAAAGTCCAGGTGCCGAGAAATCGCTGGATAACAAAGCCACCCAGCACCGTCTTGATTTCAGGGAGACCACTGTGCCTGGCATAAATAGCATACTCTTGCACGAGAATTGCAGCAAGATACGCAACAAAGATCTGGGCGAAGGAGAAAATCACCAAGTTAGCTGCGCTGTCGCGGGGTGAGAAGCGGACGGATTCATCATGCATACCGAAAAGACGATAAAGAAGAGGTACTCGATAAACCACTTCCCAATAGCAGAACTAACACCCAGTGCATCGCCCCAAGACTTCCATCCATCACACTTGGAGCCCTGGTCGTAGCCGTAGCAGCAAAAGGCCTTGTTTAGGTAGAAATGACCACCCTCGGGCCCACTGGAGCAGTAACCCACCTTGAGATCGGCAAGCCAGTCGGTGCAGACGTCGATGCCAGCGGCAATTGCGCCAACAAGCATACCCGTTAGCAACAGGATGATCCAGACCTGGCTCGCGTCGAGAAGTCGCCGAATGTAGCCAATGACCCCGCTGGCGCTCGAGTGCAGGTAGCGCAGGCGCTGGCGCTCCTTGGTATATTCAAAGATCCAGTCGATGGCTGTCAGATCTTCATACGCCACACGCCGGCCGGGGCCTTCCATGTACCAGTCGAGGGGTGCGGCATCCTTGGAGGACGCATTCAAGCCACCCGATTCATGGTGAGGCGGGTTATTGGAGGCTGAGAAAATAGCGGGAGATGCGCCTCTGGCCGAGGACGCTGCGGAGGAGTTGGTAAAGGGAGATGTGATGGCGGAGAGCAGGCGCGAGGGGCCCGAGGGGTGGGATTGCGGCTGTCTGCGCTTGAAGGATATCGGGGCGCCGAAGTCGCTCTGAAGCGGGTCGTCGTCTAGCACGCGGCGCTCATCGTCGTCGTCGTGGCCGAGGAAGTCGAGCTCGTCGGGGTTGGAGTTGGGGGTCTTATGCGCCGAGGAGGAGGCAGTCGTCGAGGCGAAGGCGTACGGGTCGTTCTGGGATGCTCCAGACATGATGCGACTCATACCATGGTGCTCTGACAACGCTCAAAGTCGGGAGTCTTGAGGGATGTCGAGGAGCGGCTGGCGGTGATGTGCCGGAGCTGGGTAACAGTTATACAATACTGTGTTTGAGAGCCTGGCCGCTGCGTGGTACCTTCAGTGGCTGGTGAGCTGGTGTTTTACTGGAGCCTGGCGCAGTTCGAGTGCTTGCGTACAGGGAGGCGCTTGCACTTTGCATCCTGGTTTCACCAACCTTATAGGCCCAACTTCAATTAAAGCACAATGCGCTTAGGGGATGGTTCCGTTTCAATTGATTCCTTGGAAATACATACAGATAGGTCATATTTTCTTCCCATTTACAGCAGGGATTTCCCTTCGAGTATCTGTCATGTTCGCCCTACTGGCCGAGCCAAGCAATCAGACGCGCCGTCTGAGCTATCATGACAGCCATGATGTAATGATTCTGGTCTTCAATCGAATGAAATGCACTTGCACTTAAAAGAAGCTTTGATGACTACAAATATTTTACCCTCATATATGGACTTTTGATCGCTGGTCAAAGCAGTATCTATTCTACGTGGCGCATAACAATTTCATCTCAATCCAGTACAGCTCTGAGTCTAAAAGCCACACATACTGGAGATTCTCATTCCTGTCGGCCCGATGATGTTCCGAAAGACCACACTGAACCAAAGCAAGAATACTGCCAGCAATGCCCTGCTCTCCCTTGCTGACTATCTAGGTAGGTTTTAAGGGGAAAGAAAATAATGGAGAGCACTTTGCCCAAATATTGAAAATCACCATATGAGCATGTGTATTTGCTGTTCATGTGAGTCGATGTGAATGACTGCGTGACACAGCATCAAACGCAATAGTGCTTGTCTTGTAAATGAATCAAGTATCAAGCAACCTAGACACTATTTTCTATAGCTGATTCATTAAAAGCCCATCGCTTATTTTTGTACTGCTTGAGACCAAGCTGGCCCTACCAAGTTATATTCCCTTCATCGCTTCTAATGCACTTAGCGGGGTGGGTGGGATCTGAAAATAGCGGGTCACCACCCATCACAAGCTTGAATAGCTACGATCCAGCGTTTTGGTTTCATTGCGTCATCTCTATTCCCGAATAAGCCAGCAATTAAAGAAAGGCAACTTAGGAACTGGTGGTTATAATTGTGCCAGTATTGGCCAGGAATCCCCAACTGCAAGCCAACACGCCGGCTGGGCGCAGCCTTTTCACATTGTTTCAACGCAACTGGCTGGCCTATATCAGGATCAATCATGGCAGATTCAACACCCAATACGGAGTCGCAGGGCGGCTCGGCGCCCAGCAACCCAGCTGATATCGGAAAAATCCACACGCTGCTGCGAGCTAAAGACGACACGCAGAGGTTTGTCGGTCTGGCTCTCCTCAAATCCGTTTTAGATAGCTCGCCAGAGCTGCGACAAGATGAGCAAGCCGTTCAAAGCCTCTGGGACAGCCTGTCACCCAAGTTTCTTGACCGACTATTACGTACGGGATCCAAACCCTCCAAGAAAGATGCAAGGGAAATGCTTGATCTGGCCGTCTCTGTCCTTCACACCTTCGTTGCTCTTCTTCCTGACCGTGCAGGTAACGACGTCAAATTTCTTGACAGGATCCCTGGCCTTATTAATGCCACTCTTTATAGGTATGAGCAATGGGAGAATTGAAAGAGAATTAAGTAAATGTTTGGATTCTAACGTATAATGCAGCTCACAGGAGACTACGGGGCTGATCCTGCAAGTCCTCTACACACTAGTCAGTACACAGGACGGCGCCAAAGTCTTCATCAAAGTGGATGATATCAGCGCCCTTACTGAGATCGCCCCTTCTAATGCCATGGTGCTCGACATTCTTGGTTTCGCGTGGTTAAATACAATGACTATGGTCGAGGACCCATCTACCCTAGCTCGCCAAATAGACGTCACGATCCAAAGTCTCGTCTCTTCCTTTACAGGCACCGATGCCGTAACCTTGCTCGAGTTCCTGGGTCTCTTTCTGCGCAATGCAAACTCTGTTGTACGTTGTTCAAAATGTTGATAGAAGCCCGAACTGACTCGTTTCCTAGGTCGTTCCTCGCCAACCCAAGTGGCTCAAAAGTGTCGTCAACTACATCCACAATCTAGTCACCAGTCGCCCAACACCCGAGGCACGATCAGCTTATACCAACGCTACAGCGTCTCTCCTGCAGACGTACCAACCTGAAGCTGCAAAGCTCATTTTTTCAGATAGCACAAAGGATGGGAACGCGTTCTCATTCCTCCTCGTCAATCTTTTGCTCATCGATATCAGATCATCCGCCCCCACGCTTTTGGAGCAACTCAACAAGCCAGAGTATCCAAAGACGTCCCGCCGGCTTGGATCCGCCTTTGATGTCATAGCTATCTTTTTGGGGTACCTGATCCAATCTCTCGAGGAGGAATCCTTGGAGTCATTCATCATGCCCCCTGATAATCTGCTGAAGCTACGAAAAAGCATTTCAGAGACCATGTCCGTCACCATCGAGTACCTTCGTGATCGTTGGGATGCCTCTGTGGCCGGTGCCATGGGTCTGCACACAGATGCTCGTGCAGGAGTTACAGAGACGTCCACAGGCTCCCACTACACTCTTGCCTGGGACTCGATGAAGGACAATGCGGATGAGGATATGTTCATCCTTTCTGCGATAAGAGCACTTGCTATTTGGATCCGAGAAGATGAGAACGATACTCTTAGAAAGGAGACGACTGGATTGATGGATATGTTCATGGAGCTTTACAAGTCAAATCCCCAGGAAAAGCTTGACTTTCGCTCCCCTGTCCTCGTTGCCCTGGAAGGTCTCATTACCATCAAGAAGGGCCGTGAAATTTTCTTGGCCAACGACGGCTGGCAAATTCTCAGCCGCGACCTCATCTCAATATTCCAACAGAGCTCCCCCGCTAGTGTTGAAGCAGACGCCTCTCGAGCCACTGATATTGTGCGCATCCTCCTTCCTATTATTGAGGAAGAGATCGGAGGAACTCCCGAGGCATGGATGGATCTCATCACTGGAGTCGCAGCGATAGATGCCTCCAGCCTGGAGCAACCGTCATTCTCCGTCCAAGAGGCCCTGCTCGCCGTGATCCAGCTATCTTGTACGGTACTAGTCAGTGCAAACCAGGGGATGTGGCAGCGTTACAAGCACTCCATTGCAGCTATCCGTGGCATTAGCACGCAGCTTGCTCAACATATTGATGAAAATAGTCCACTAAAGGAGATGCTCGAAGACGTCCTAGCTACCCTGAAAACCTTGCCTTAGAATTGGAGGTGTACCGGAAGCGTCTAGCGAGCAACATCCTGTCGCATGTACATGATGAAGACGTAAGCGGCTTATTCAGAGTAGCAAACTACTTTTTCATTCCGTCACCATGACCCTAACATGTATGAGGGGTTATAGTGAGGGAGGCCAGGCTGATGAGGGGTAGGCGGCAATCTCGGCGAGTTCATGATGGACTCATGTAATTAAAAAGGCCGGGATATGCTATTCAAACAATAAAAATCTTTATGTGCTTCCAAATGAATAAAAAGCCTCCAAGTTGCTATGATAGCCATTTACAAATCAATTGACGTCCCAAGATACGATACCATTCGATAAAACTCAAGCTAACTCTTAGAAAGCCTATGAACACTACCAAAAATACAATCCACCGTCTCAGTCTCACTCACATTACAAGAGTTATAGGCGTAAAGTTATTCCAATCTCGGAGAAAAATGGCCACTGCTCATTACGACGTGCTCATCATCGGTTCCGGCCAGGCTGGCAATCCAGTCGCCAAGGCGTTCGCCAACGCCGGCCGCACAACTGCCGTGGTGGAACGAGCTGCGCTTGGCGGAACCTGCGTCAACACCGGGTGCACTCCGACCAAGACCATGATTGCATCGGGCCGAGCGGCATATATGGCGAGACATGCTGCCGAGTACGGCGTGGAGACGGGCGAGTCCTCCGTGGCAGTGGACATGGCCCGCGTTCGACAGCGCAAGAGGGACATAGTCACGCAATGGAACAGTGGTAGTGTTCGGAGTTTAGAGAGCGCAGGTGTGGAGGTTCTGATGGGGCAGGCGAGCTTTGTGGGTGATCGGAAACTCAAAGTGGTATTGAATGACGGCGGGGAGAAAGAAGTGAGTGCTGAGACGGTGTTTGTCAATGTCGGGGAGCGAGCCTCTCGACCAGAGATCCCAGGACTGCAAGAAATTGACGCCTCGCGGGTGCTGGATTCGACCACAATCATGGAGTTGGCCGATGTTCCAAGTCACCTGGTTGTTCTCGGTGGTGGATATATTGGACTCGAGTTTGGACAGCTGTTCCGCCGGCTTGGTGCTGATGTGACCATTATTCAAAGGGCAGCACAGTTGGTGCCTCGCGAAGATGAGGATGTCGCGCAATGTTTGCTTGAGATCCTACGAGAGGACGGTATCACGGTCCATTTGTCCAGCATTGCTACATCTATATCGAAGGCCAAGGAGCCGTCTTCCTTCTTGCTCGAGGTCGAGGGTTCGTCACACAAAGCGGAGGTATCGGGATCTCATCTTTTGATTGCAGCGGGCAGAGTGCCGAACACGGATGAACTGAATCTATCTGCTGTTGGGATCAAAACCACGCCTAAAGGCCACATTGTTGTCAATGAAAAGCTTCAAACCACAGCACCAGGTGTGTATGCACTGGGTGATGTCCATGGTGGTCCCGCTTTCACTCACATATCCTACGACGACTTCCGCATCATTCGTACCAATTTCTTGTCAGACCACATGCCATCCACAACGCCTCTCATGGCTACGACACAAGCATCGCGCTCACGAATATTGAACCCGTACTGCGTGTACACTGACCCACAGTTGGGACATGTAGGGTTGCATGTGAAAGACTTAAAGAGCAGTGGACGCCAGGTGAGCGTCGCTAAAATGCCGATGAGTTACGTTGCAAGAGCACTCGAGACGGCAGAGCCACGCGGAGTCATGAAGGCAGCGGTAGATGCTCTGACGGGAGAGATATTAGGCTTTACCTGCCTCGGGATCGAAGGTGGTGAGATCATGTCAATTGTGCAGACTGCCATGATGGGTGGGTTGAAATGGTGGGATCTGGAAGCAGCTGTGTATGCCCATCCGACCTTGGCTGAAAGTTTGAATAACCTCTGGGGCCACTTAAAGTAATGCGGTAGGATCAGAGGTCAACTTATGAATACCGAGTTTTGATATCATGATGCCTCTACAGGCGTTATCTGAGACTGTGTTTCTGTGGCATTTTCTGCAACATTGCCTTTCTTCTCCGCCGCAGCCTTGGCCTTTGCCATTCGCTTGCGTGCTCGACGGACTTCGATTTCGATTCTGAGCATCTCAGCATTGACAGAGACAAGCTTGGGGATAACTTGTTCAACTGTCTGGATTGATTGCGTCTGAGCAGTGCGAAGAGGCATTGGGGCAAAGAGGCCGAACCAGTGGAGAGGATTTTTGTTTTGCTTGCGTTTCTTCGGTGGTGCTTCAACGACCTCCTCCGTTTCGCCGGTTTGGTTCTCCTCTTCCTGGTTTTCTTTATCAGCCTTGCTTTCGATTTCCTCTTCAGGTTCCTCAAGCTCCTCTGCAGGGGCATCCACAACGGTGAAAGTGACTTGTTGCTTGTCGTCCACCTCAATGTCTAAGCACCGAATGGCTTGCATTCTCTCATCGTAGTGATCCTGGCCATATCTCATACCGCGCTCACCGGAAAAGTTCGCGCGTGCAATGCCTTGGTAGACACTAGTCTGGAGCTGGGAGAGGTTCTGGCGGAGGGATGTGTACTCATCCAGTAAGCCTAAGTAGGTTTCCAAGAGCTCGTCGATGTTCTGTTGCTCCATGTTGGCTTGGTTTCACTGAGGTCCTGGCAACCCGACACTAAACAGGAGAAATAAAAATGACGAATCAAATCCCTTTTCCTGGGGGTAGAAAATTATCTATGGGATCCGTTCAGGCTTCACGAGTGCGAGGTTCAGGTAAGCCAATCTGTCCGGAGTAGGTGGAGGTTGGGGTGTGGAAGCCTATTTAGTTGCATCATTACGGTTTATTGCATGTGTGGTGGCATTGGTGCCTTCCAGGTACCCAGACTGAAGGCAGCGTGACGGGAACAACCACAGAGCCTTAGAAAATATGCCCAAAAAATGAGAAAAGAGAGGTAGAAATGGTATATTAGGCTGGGCCAGAAGATACTTCTAATGTCTGGGCCCATTGTTGGTTTTGCATCTCAGCGGACCACCAGTCCAGATCAACTGTGGGATTGCTGACACAAACGTCACAATTGCTAGACTCCATCCCACTGTTTCCCACCCTGCACTATCTCTGATCAAACCTCCCATAATTGGGCCCAGAATTGTGCCTCCTGAAAAGGCCGCATTGTACAGACCGTAAGCCTGTGCAATAGGCGCTTCTCCAGACTTCTCCTCGTCACTCTGGATAGCCCAGTTGATCTCCGCCATCAGAGGCCCAAATACACATGCCACACCCAGTCCGATGCCAACTAGAAGCCCGCAAAGCATAACTTTGTCTGCCATAGTGTCATTGGATACGAATCTCAGGCAGATTAGGAAAGGTGTTGCAAAGAGGAAGCCGAATGTAGCCAGCCACTTGGGGCCATATCGATCACCCATGGCCCCAATGAGAGGACTGAGGAAGGATGGCAGGACAAGGGGTAAAAATATGAGCCCGGCACCGGTAGAATCCCAGTTGAACTTATTCTCCACCAACAGCGGAAGTGTGCTGTCAAATGATGTTTGGATGATCGCTTGAACCAGAGTCCCCCAAAGTGCAGCCAACAAGCGAGGTTTCCGTACTAGTCCGATCAGGATCCCCAGAGGCGAACTGGAGCTGTGCACAGGTACATCTGAAGGTTCATGTTCATTTGTTTGAATGTCTCCCACCATTTTTACGGGCACAGGCGAGGTTGTTGGGGCCCCCTCCAGATCTGAGGATGGTATTGTCGCAGGTTCGTCGAGCCATCGTTTGGCATCCTTGACCTCTATTATCGCGAGACGAAGGGCGATATCCACTGCCAATACTCCAAAGCACATGGCAAATACAGAGTAATACCCCCCTTTTTGATATACAACGCCGCCTAGTAGCGGTGCCGCGAGGATGCCAAGACTCGCCGCCATACCAACCCACCCAGTGGCTTTGCCCACCTCATTGCTATCAACCGTGTCGATAACGAGTGCCAGCCCAACAGTCCAGGTCAGCGCAGCAGAAATGCCCTGCAAAGCCCGGCCAATCATAAACATGACCAAGCTCTTGCTTAGACAAAGAACGACCGTTGCAGCTGCCAATGCCACCAATCCGGTGAGCATGGGAATTTTACGATTCTGAAATCGATCGGCGATATAGCCCCATATGGCTGCGTTTTCGTTAGTGAACAGCACCTAGGCACGCCTTTCCGCTCGAGACCTTACGCGAAAAAATCAATAGCGATGCTCCGTAAACTGCCAGGGACATTGAAATCCAATATTGGACTTTATCAGAGTTGACACCAACCCGCGACTCGAGCGAGAAGGGCATTACGGGAACAATAACGGCATATAAAAAAATGTCCTATAGGGTGAAATTAGCCTTTCCCTATCTCGCGACTCAAGTTGGCTGTTGCGAATATCGGGATATATGTTAGGTGACATGCATACTGAGAAACAGGCAAAGGCACAAGTTGTAACAATGAGCCCAGACGAACTCCGCAACTTGAGCGAGGCGGGCGGCTTGTCGCGCCGAGGCCATTTGATGAGGGCCATGAGTCGGTTCCTAGGGGGCGGAACTTGCATTTGGGACGAAATGATGGATGGGGCTTGTATTTGGATCCAGCGTAGAATTACTCGATCTCGTCCCTCTCTTTGTTTGTCTGATCGTATCCCGGCTTGTTTTTTTTCGCATTCAGAGGATGGAAGGTGGAGTAAACCAGACCGCCGGAGTCCTGGGCGAGTTGCCAGATGGGGTTAGTGCACCACGTTCAACACCGGAAAATTACTCGAGAGGACCGCCAGACGAGGCGGTTCCGTCGGAACAGAGAGGTAGGATCGGGGAATTTGCATATTGGTTGATACACTACGATATGTTCCGGTTGACATGCGCAAGCCAGTTTAGCAGAAGACAGATGTGGGCACGATGCGAAGGTTCCGCCTACGGGTGTAGCCTTGTTGAGCATGGACACTCTAGCCGACAATCATAAACGCTTTGTCGCTAAATATTACGAAGGCCCTGGATCCTGGTGTTGAGGATCGGATCGGGGATTTCCCGGGCCTGGCTCCGGCTCCAGGTCGAGGGGCTCAATAAGGCTTGAAGGAACCATGTCGGTAGCTGCTCCCGGGCTCGGGCTCGGGCTCGCTTGTTAACTTGGTTTCAACCCGCAATGACTTTTGCAACCGACATGTTGACATCATGGGATGTGCCGCCGTTGATTCCATATGTTTTGATTACATTATTCTGTCTGTCAACGACCGGACCTTTCGGGGTGTGATTGAACCAGTGAGATGCATGAAGAATGGGAGAGATGGAAGGTAGACTTTGGGAAAACTGAGCGTTGCACCAAGACTCAACTTCAATTAAGCCCGTGATACAAGGTCAACCCCATTTGCATTCGCCGGTATTTTATCCTCAGTTGGGTCTCGTGGCAATGCATATTGCCTAGGACTAGCGTCCGCCGGTAACGTGCATAAGTGGCTCAACTCGACAAGCATGTCTCCTCAGTTGAGTTGGAGCTATATGCGCAAGTACATATCAAGGCGGGCAAGCTAAAGAGGCTGCACTGAAGGGTATTTCCCAGCTCAAGAAAAGCGCGTGGTTGCCTGGGGTTTCATCTGGCTAGAGCTGTCTAATCTGTCTTACCGAAGCAGGTAGCTCGTAGGCTTTGGCTATCACAGTAGTTAGCACGAGAAGCCGAATCATAGCGAGGTCGCGGCTGGACTAGTTCCGAGGTAGGGGGCCAGGGATATGGGAAACGCCCAGGACGTTGGCACTCCGTACGGAGGAGGTGAGAGAACAGGCTAAACCAAACGGCGCAGAGAGCCTTGCTACGTGGCGGTGATTTTGGTGAGGAAAAGGAGTGAGGCAAAGGCATGGGGCTGGTCGCTTGCGACGCTAGTCATGTATGGCGGCTGCTGGAGGATGTGTTATTTGAGCTACCCGCAATGGAAGTATTCGACGGCCACAGAGCCGGCGTTAGCCTGACGGGCTAAGATGAGACAAACAGATCAACCCGCAGGTAACGAACCAGGGGACGAGAACCCACCGAACCATGCACAAGAGGCAAGAGAACCACTCACTGATGCATTGTGAGCGGACATCACATCAATGCCGGCAGCGTGGAACAGAGACGCTATGGGGGATGTGCAGGCGTTGGGACCAAGATGATGTGTCAAGACGCAGGCCGGGTTCTCATGTGAGGATCAGCGGCAGGTTTAGACCCCTTCGCTTCGCCTAGGATTCCGACTGTGCGTAGACGAGCATCCGACGAGGGTTCAAGGAGGATTTCAGGGACCAAGGACCCGTCCAGGACCCATGCGAGGGGATGAATGGCAATGTAATATCCTTGGGCTGAACGGTGAGCGCAGCGTTGTGCAGGAGATTTGAGGTTGGTGATATCGTTGACAGGGTCTGTCGCTGCGGCGCTGCACGCAGGGTATTGGACCAGCGGTAGTGAAGTCCTAACACTAGCGGGTAGTCCGTTTGATCTGTGCTCCCCGTGTTGCTGGATCCGGCCAGGGTTGCCGATAATGAATATGACCATCGTGAAATGTGATAAACGTGATGCGGCGATAGAGACCAAGAAGAAGAGAGCCCGTAGGCGCTGCTCGTATTGACTCGCGAATTACGAAATAGTGCAGTATTAATTCATAAGAGCGGTAGTGGTTGAGCTGTCCCCTCCAGCGCCCAGGGTAGGCAGCAGGAGACGGCAAAGCACCCCCACCCTCAAGCGAAGCCATCATAAAGCGAGCTATCTAGTCAGTTAGCCGATTTCCGACTCCCCAGAATGAGGCAAGCCGCAGAACACACATGCATCACATCAACGTCTCCTGTACATGTGTACCGATACGGGACAGAGTGTGATCAATCGTTGTTCACCAAGGGTTGTCCCAGCGGGCAGGGGAACGGAAAACGATGAATCAAACAAACACTGCAAGTGGACTTGGTTTCATCCGAATTCCCAACGGCCCTTGTCCTTGCTGGGGCGAGATCCTTGCACGCATCGAGGGATCCGGGCGCTAGGGCACTCAAAGGGTAGCGGGCATTGTGCACGATTTGGTCACGGCTTCGTGGCCTCGTCATGCGCAGTTCGCAATTTGCTTAGAGCGCAGGGTGCTGGGAGTACTTTAATGTGCTGTAATGCATCGGGATCCATCATCCAAAGGCCTCGTGGGATGGCAAAGACCACTTGATGCCTCGCGCTTATATGTATGTATGTATGTTTGAGAGCACAGATAGACGGCGGGAAAAATGCGACAGATCGTGGCGCAAGCTTTCTGGTAAATGATCAGCGTAGTGCGGAACCAAGCCGAGGAATTTTTGTTGGAATCCCGCACGTCCTTTGGATCACTGCTGGACGATGAATGAATTCTTTTGGGTGACATTGTTGTTGTTGGCCTTCATTAAATTGACGATGATGACCAGTTCGGCAGTTTTCGCTTGTCGAACATGGTATTGTATTTGACGTTGGCAGACTTGACGGACCCGAAGCCGCACAAGCTCGCAAAGCCAGACAGCGTGACAGGATAGGACGAGGACAGGCATGACCCTTACATGAACAAGCCGCCATGGCCAGAAAAACACACGATGAACTTGTAGCGATTCCATCGTCCCATATTGACATCCCCTCCTGACCCCTTCCCCGATTTTCCTTGTTTCTTTTTCTTGTCAGTAATTTGTATTCTCGTAAGAGACGACGGGTCGCTTGGAGGGGTAGCAGGAAGCCATGTCATGAGCTGGTGTGCTCCCTGCCTTATCGCCCATGTTTTTTTCTTCTTTTCCTTTGGCGATATTAGTGTTAAGGGATGCATCCTGATGATCGATATCAAAGGGTCAAGAAGTGGATAAGAGCACCTTGCTTCACCCAAGACCATGGTGCTGCCATCGATTGCTGGCTTAAGAAAGGAGCATCGTTGTGCATCCATATCCAGACCCCTGCTCCAGTGCGTTTGCGATCCGGGCGACGATGATGGATTTTTTTTCTTCTTTTTTTTTTTTCACGATTCTCACGGCCACTATGTCTGTTTTCGGTTCAATCAACTCGAGGCCTGTCTATGCTCATTGACTCCTTTTTTTGCCCTCCTTCCCCCCAAGCCTCTGTTTCATATGGATTTTCAAACGCTGAACTGGTTGGCTGATGCAGGGCAGAATTTTCCCCTCAATCCAAAGTCGCTAGTTAATTATTATTTGCTTCTTCTTGCACTTGCTCCAGCAAAAGCCAATTGTGAGCCGTCTGCGTTGCAGACATGCCAGGGTGCAGACAAAAGCACTGGATCCAGCCGTCGATGCATGCTAGCCGCCGCCAGCAAACGGCCAGGTGCTGACTGGTGTCGAGCACCCCGGCGACTGAAGAATCAAAGCGTCCAAGCGGCTGGAGAAGCTAGCCCGCCCCGACCTCTCCAGGCTGGCGACCCATGTGGTGAGAGGTACTTGGCGTGAACGGCCCAGCACTACCACATGTAAGGTTTCGAGGGAGGTGCGGGCAAGCGTCTCCATGTCGGAGTACCTAACTCTTGACCACGGCGTCTCCAAGACAGGACAGGACGGCCCCAGGACCCAACGGCGGACGGACCCGGTCGCCCGTCGGCCGTGGGATGGCCACGACCCCCGGCCTGATGCTGGCTGGTTGACTGGCTGGGCACGGATCTTGGGACTGTTGGCGACGGCTCCTTTTTTGGCTCAGTGGTGAAGAATGGTGATGGCTGGCAAGGCGACTCCACCGAGCAATAGAGTCGGCACCAAAACCCACGCCAGTAAAGGCCCCAGCACACCCACCAGCGCACCCACCAGCACTGGCATTGGCACTGGCACTGGCACTGTCACTGGGGCACACGCTGGCTGGCATTGGCAGACGGTTCCCGGGTTGGCACCTGTACCAGAACGGGTGCCCGTCCGTCCTACGTGTACGAGGTACTACTACCTACACCTCAGAACGACACTGCACAACTTGCACAGGGCTAGGCCGTCTCGTCGCCGTTACTGTCTTCCCTTTTCAACAGCTTCGACACTCCACTTTCGTCCCTCATTCACTCTCACTGGCCGGCCCGTGGCCTCGTCCCTCGTCCCTCGTCCCCCGTTCCCCGTCCCCCGTCTCGTCCCCTCTCCCCTCCTTGCTCACGCTTTCATTCTCGCTCATCAGCAGCGCCCCCCCGTCCAACCCAAGCCAAAAAATCCACTCCCCTCCCCCAATCCACTTCTCCCAGTCAACTCTCCGCCTCGCCTCCTGCCTGCTTTCAGTTTATTACTGCCTGGCTTGCTTCGTCTCGTCCCCAAAAAGATCCACTACCGCTGCCACGGCCGCTGCTGCAACTGCCTTCTGCCAACCACCGCTCCGCCGCTCCCTCCCTCACCTTTACCTTACCTCACCATACACCTCCATTACACCACAACACCGACGACCACTGCCTTCAACCTGCCTCGGAACCTCGAGCCTCGTCCATCTCTTCCGTCCTCGTCCACCGCTGCGCCTGTATCGCTCCACGCCTCTCCGATTTCCTCCTTGACGCTCGACCCCATCTCAATCCTCCCTATCTCCCGCGCATACTCGCTCTTACGCCCATCCTCTCGGTTCGGGGGCCTGCATCCCGTATTAGGTAGTCGAGCTCCTGCATAGGAGCTGCCGAGTAGAACGATGACGGTGGTCGCAACTATCAAGTACGTCTTGTCTCCTTGGCTGTTTCCGCCTTGCCTTTTCCCATCTGCTCTTCGCTTGTCTGCTCCATTCTCGTCATTTCACCGTCATCGCTGCTGTTGCCGCCGCCCACCGCTTCCCCATTTCTACGCCCCCCCCCCAACCACCTTACACATGTCTGCGCATCGTCTCTGGATGACTTTTGCCATTCCTCACGGCCCCTGCACAACCGTTACTAACCACTGATTTGCTCATAGGTGCGTCGTCGTCGGCGACGGTGCCGTCGGAAAGACCTGTCTTCTCATCAGCTACACAACCAACAAGTTCCCTTCGGAATATGTCCCAACCGTTTTCGATAACTACGCCGTTACGGTAATGTGAGTTTCCACCTGCGCCCAAACACCAGCCTGCCCCTCTGGCATTCCGCCTGCCATTGGTGTCACTTTGCCGTCGTTTGCCGAATTTCCCAAGCCGGCCAAATGTCGCCAACTCGGACCTTGCAGCATAATTGCGAACATGGATCGCCCCCGTATGCGGTCTCGTTGTAATCGGACACCTGCTGACTAGTTGGCGGCAGGATCGGCGATGAGCCCTACACACTCGGCCTTTTTGATACCGCTGGTCAGGAAGATTATGACCGCCTTCGACCCCTCTCATATCCCCAGACCGATGTCTTCCTCGTCTGCTTTAGCGTTACGTCGCCCGCTTCCTTCGAAAACGTCCGCGAGAAGTGGTTCCCCGAAGTCCACCACCACTGCCCCGGTGTTCCTTGCCTCATTGTCGGTACCCAGGTTGATTTGAGGGACGACCCCAGCGTCCGGGAGAAGCTCTCGAAACAAAAGATGGCTCCCGTGAGGAGAGAGGATGGTGAGCGGATGGCCAAGGATCTGGGCGCAGTCAAGTATGTCGAGTGCAGTGCTTTGACGCAGTACAAGTTGAAGGATGTATTCGATGAGGTATGTGATTCGAACCCCACGGTGCCCTTATCTCTCCATTTCCCGCGTTTCCTCCATGTCTCTTCGAATATCGAAGTTTCCTGCAAATTTTGAGTGCATGCTGACTTCGGATAACCAGGCTATCGTTGCTGCTCTGGAGCCCCCCGCCCCCAAGAAGAAGTCGCACAAGTGCCTCGTCCTATAATTGGGACAAGGTGCAGCTGCGCCCCTGCGACAACTGCCAAGATCGAATGGTTTCCTGAGATTGGTAGTCAAGTAAGAAGACATCAGTCGGTAGGATCGAAGGCCAGGTTCGGAGGGTATGTTGTGACGGGCGGGACGTGACCTGGTCCAAGGGGACGGGGCGGATGATGTGCAGTCGATCTGATACGCGGCATGAATCGGACAACGGAACGAGGTTCGGGAATGGGCATCTCGTTGCATGAGCATGATGAAAGATGAAGCTTGTCCGCGAGGAAAGAGGATGGGCACTTGCAGAGGATGTCGAAGGCGGTGCCAGGCAATGTCTCTGTGATTGACAAGCCAACTTTTGTGCCTTCAGCCTTTCTGTGTTTATTGAACTGGAATCTACAGTGCTCTTTTTTCTTTCTCGATTCTCTCTTGAATTTTTGTTTCTGGGGGAGGCGGAAACGCTGGACGTAGGGAGCCGACACTTAAGTGCCCAGGCGGGACGGGGAGCAATTCATAAAGCTGGGCGGGAACGCTTTGGTATGACAGTTTGGCGATTGGAGTGCAATTTAAATCATTGGTATTGTCTTGAGTTGTATTCGCAAGCAACCCGAGAGGGTGTGCATCTTGACGCTGCCAGGCGGCGTGTGGACCACGGCTTCCGCCACTGGTGCAACGGTGGAAGACAGCGGTGACGTGATTTGTGGTAATGAGGATGCAAGAGACGCAAGAGTGTGAGGCTAAGGTGAACCGGTGAAGACGGCCGGGCGGACGAACCATTTCCCTTGTGATTTTCCTTCTCTTCTACTTGTTGAGTTTTTGCCTACGAACCAACTAGTGAGATGGCGGAATTGCCTAGACACTGACTAGAAACCGGGCCGGTCCTACGCGCTGCTGACCGCCGGGTTGGAGGGGGAGAGGTATGAGGAGAATTACCAAATGGCAGGTTTAAACGCAGCATGGGGGTAGGGGGGCTTCTCGGCAATGGGGCCATTCTCTCGCAGTCTCCTTCTCCAGTGCAGACAGCGCCAAAAAGCTGCCATGTGTTGGACTCACAGGCGCTCCGCCGTTCCGCGGGTCCAGTCTTTGGGTGCTCGGTGGCATATGCACTGCTGGGGCAGAGACGGCGGCTGCATCGTGCAGTTGCAGTTGCAGTTGCAGTTGCAGTTGCAGCTTGTGGTTGCAGCGAGCATTTAACTTGACGTACGTCCTTGTTGTGTGGGCGCCCCTCCCCCCTCTTCATCTTCATCCCCCCCACTCCCCCGATTTGACGTCTGCTCGCGTGTGGGAGGAGCATGGAGAAGCAGACAACGTGGTTTCTAAAAGTGCAACCGGGGCTTGCTCGGGAAGGGGTAGAAAAAAATGTAGTCGGGAAATAGCGTCGATCTGTTTTCTCGCCTGCACGTTTACCACGTCCGACGAATTACGATGCGATGACCGTGATTCGATGTCGATGTGTGAATCCGGTTTCAGACTCAGGTAATGACTTCGGCTCAATCGACGATAGCAAGAAGCATCGAGGTGGTATAGAGGTCAAAGCCCAGAAACTCGCAGTTTGGCAAGAGACTGCGATAAAGTGGGCGAGCCAGTGTGTCAATTACGAGAGGGGGCAGAACCCGACCTCGATGCTAATTCCTACCGCCGGCGCTCATCGTGGAGGCTGCCCGCCGGCCATTTTTCGTACAATTTGTCGCACACATGGACATGGGGCATCTACATCAACGAAACCCATTGCCCAGCGAAATTCCATTGCGAAATAACAATGTCTTCCCGCCAAACCACTCTCCTCTCCCCACAAGCACACTAAAGAGGCCTTCCGTCAGTGCCGCTTGTGGGGTTTGTACACGGCTTCCTGGTCCACTGCAGCCCACCTGCATTAACAAGGCAGCGAAGCAGGCTGTTGCTGTTGGGGAGGGGGGCTTCGCCTATTCGACTTGATGCGCGGGCTGCAGAGGGCGACCGAGTCAACCGAAGCCGAGCCCGCACGCATGTGTGTGTGTATGATTATGCCCCGATCGGTCCATGGTGAATAAGGCCGGTCTAGGCCGGGAGCCCGCCCTCCAAGTGTGGCTGATGCGGGGGTCCGGTGACGGCTTGCATATGATTGGCCAATTGCCACTGGTCAGACGGGACTTTTTTGAGTGACAGAGGAGACGCCGTGTGTCTCGACTCTCGAGCACCAGCGGGGATTCTCCTCTTGGGCCCTGTTTCTTGTATACCTTTGTTTATTTATTTGTTTGTTTGTTTCTTTGGCTTTAATATTTTGCCAGAACATCAAACATTATGCTATGCCATTGTTTCGGAGGGGTAACACAAGTTGAAAAACTACCAAAGCCTCACACGGCCCGGCATTGATCGGGGAATATCTGCAATGAAACCTTGCTCCAGTGGACTCCAGTTCGGCGTCAGCTTAAAAAAAAAAGAGGCTAGGTCCCGGCAATGACATCGCTCTCGGAGCGGCCTTCTTCGCCAACCAGCAGTGAATCCTGACTCGGGGGCCGGCGGTCACCTGCCCACAGTTGCCGCCGGCCAGCTTCTGCGGGCTTTTCCCCACGGATGGGCACAATATATTTATTCACCATGACCGTTGATTCCTTTTCTGTACTTCTCTTCTAAACTCCATCCTCTGCTACCCATCTATCGCCTAGGTGTAGCTGGCTGCTTACATTTGGGACCATTGTTTGCCCACTCCCGCTGCCACTCGAAAGACCATGAAGTCCACCGGCCTCTTGAGCCTGCTGGCTTTGGCGGGGCTGTCCTTGGCCTGCAGCCATGATCATGACGATAAGGAGTGGACGCAGGAAGAGCTTGCTGAGCTCGATCGTAAATGGGGTTCCGAGGTTAGTTGTCCAGCATTGATTTCCCCATGTTTGCTCCCGCTAGGGGACAGAAACTGCTCCTGTGGGAGATGTCATGATGAGTCCTCCGCTTTGCTAACTTGAACTCTCACACAGTGGTCCTTCACTGGCATTGGCACGTTCGCCCACCTCAACCATGTCAAGTGCCTGACTGAACCCATCGAGCCCTTTGACATTGCCATCGTCGGCGTTCCTTTCGATACCTCTGTCAGCTACCGCCCCGGTGCTCGTTTTGGCCCTCGCGCCATTCGCCAAGCCTCCGCCCGCCAGACGTCGTTCCGCGGCTTCAACCCGCGCGCGGGTATCAACCCCTACCAGAACTGGGCCAAGGTTGTCGACTGCGGTGACATCCCCATCACCCCCATCGACAACAACATCGCCCGCGAGCAGATGACCCAGGCCCTCAAGCAGCTCGGCCGCCGAAAGACGGCCAGCAGCATCTACAAGAAGCCCAAGCTTCTGTCCCTGGGCGGCGACCACAGCTTGGCCCTCCCTGCTCTACGAGCCCTGAACGAGGTCTATGGCAGGAATGTCCAGGTCCTCCACTTTGACGGTGAGTCTGCCCCGAGATAACACGCGCGCCTTTGATTTGCCAAAGCGCTCCGGCAAGAGGAGTCCCTCATACTTATCGTGATAACCCGCAGCTCACCTCGATACTTGGAACCCCGCCGCCTACCCCTCCTACTGGGGCGAAACCCACTTCACCCACGGCTCCATGTTCTGGATGGCCAACAAGGAGGGTCTGCTTTCCAACTCCAGCTCGGAGCCCTCTGTCCACGCCGGCCTGCGCACTCGCCTGAGCGGCATTGACTGGGCCGACAACGAGGACGACACGGCCCAGAACTGGATCCGCTTCTCGGCCGACCAGATCGACGACCTCGGCACCCAGGGCATCATCGACGGCATCCTCAAGGCCCTCGGCACCGAGAACCCAGTCTACCTGTCCGTCGACATTGACGTGCTCGATCCCGCCTTTGCCCCCGGCACTGGCACCCCCGAGCCCGGCGGCTGGACCACCCGCGAGTTCATCCGCATCCTCCGCGGCATCGAGGGCCTCAACATTGTCGGCGCCGACGTCGTCGAGGTTTCCCCCGCCTACCAGGGCAACGGCGAGGAGACGGCTCTGGCTGCTGCCCAGGTTGCCTACGAGATCCTCACCTCCATGGTGAAGCGCGGCATGCAGGATATGGGCAAGGAAGGCGCCAGTGGTCACGATGAGCTGTGAAAGGCTCGCAACGCATTTAGTTGGGGGGCGTTTGTAAAGAGAGGGAAATAGGATGGTTGGGGGGGGAGAAATCTGATGAATCACGAAATGTTCCCTTCACGAGGCGAAAATGGATGATATCGTATTCTCCATTTCGTGAGATTGTATACGGGAACTGGCATGAGAAGGCGTTTGGACGAGGGCGGGGGAGGTGAATTGATACCATACTTTTAAACAGAAATTGAACCCGAGGTGCTCTACAACCTCACACCATAAGAACAACGCGTCATTTCAGGCGTAGCTATATCTAAATTGAATATACGAGCCATGTTTCGTTGGTCTATATCGAACGGGGGGGGCATAGCCTACGCAAACTAATCGACCGAACTGACACAACACCACGGGACCCAAGTCGTTGATCATGTTTCGACAAAGTGCAGTTCAGATCAGTCAAGGACGTACAGGGGGACCTCTCTATGGTCCAATCAAGTAGGGCCAATGCGGCTGTAGGTGCCAAGGGAAAAAAAGTTCCGCGGAGCGAATGAGTTTGGGGCCGGGGCATCATGCGCATAAAGAACGCGGATATTAAGGCACTAGCACTCACCCTGTTCGGACTTCAAACAGAAAGCACCAGGATTGATGTTTTTTTTTCATGACCCTTGGAGAAAGAAAGAAAAAACTTGTTTAATTTTACAAATGGTAAGATCCATGACACTACGAGAAGGACTAAAACCTCTTCCAGGAGGTTAATCGTATCCAAAATACAAAACTTGTTCTGTTGCCGCATTGATGCAGCAGTTGGAGTTGAGTGCGAATGAAGAGGAAAAAAGACACCCGAAGAAAAACTACAGATTGTTGACTGAAACAATATGGGTAATTGGAAAAGAGGGAAGAAAGAAAAAAGGAATGGCATTTTGGACACGTGTTATGGTGAGAAATTTGGATTGCAGGCGCTGGAATGATAACAATGGTGGATAGCGATGAACTAATCCTCCAAATGCACTATTTCATCGTGTGGACATGTAAATGGCACCGATCAATGGGCAGCTACTAAAAAAAAAAAAACTTGGTAGGGTTGGTTTACGGCTTCGCTCTGTTCTGGCCTTTGGAGCTCATTCTTTGGCCTCAGCTAGCGGTAATCACCCAGACACGCCATTACATCAATAATTATGGCATGTGAAAGAACAAGAATAGAAGCCAGATAGAGCCTTGTCACGAAAAACAATAGGCCCCGGTCAACAGGTGGGATTTCGTCTTGATCCATGATGGGAATAGTTTCAGGTGAGGAGGGCCCATCCCGGGACCCGCCGTCAGCACAGCTGTGGACCAAGACCCCAAAGGGACTCTGCTCCGTTGTAAGGCAGCGGCCCGCGGCTCTAGGTTTCTATTGCGAAACGGGCACACACATGACTATCAAGACGACGAGAAAAAGGCCAACGAGCCAACTCTAACAAGATGATCATGGCAAGGACCCTAGCACTGTCAGGCTCACAACCCCCCCTGGCCCTATGATGTCGAGAGTGGCGCGATGGTTTGCACATGCTCATAAAGGAGGTGAGATAGTGTAAGATCTTTTCTGGGGCTAGTATGATGCGCTAGTGATAATTCCACAGAGATGAGTCTGAGCTCGCGGGCCGCGTGCCTATGCCTAAGTTGTGGTGTAAACATGTCAAGAAGGGGTTGTGCGGTGCCGCTCGGGACATGGAAGATGGCGCGGCGTGGGGAGGGTCTAGAGATAGGCGGAGGCCCGTGGCGGCCTACCGGATCATCGATGATCACTGGATGTTCCATTTTCGCCTTTCTTCATGCTGATGTGCCCGTTCAACTTCCACGGGTCTAAACGAAGTGGTCCAGGCCGCGTTTCGCTTCCGTCATGGCTGGGGCCGGCGTAAAGCATCTTTGAAGGAAGAGAGGAGGTGGGGCCGCAAACGGCATCCAGACCGATGTCTCTGTTAGAGCCAACGACCGACTGAGGCTTGTAGTCAGGGTCGAGCATGAGGACTAGGGCTATGGGAAAGGGGTTGCGGCTACCAGGGAGGATTGGCAGTCATGGACACAGCTGGACAACCATGGCGGGGATGCCGTCGAACCGAAGTGGGATTGACTGCGGGAATCGAATCGGCGGCCAGGCCAGGCCTAGGCCAGAGCCGTGTCGTTGGGTTGTCAAAGCATGCAGAATCGCAAGCCCGAGCAGGGGGGTTGGCTAGGCCCTGGGGCAGACTCTTTGATCGCAGCCAGATTCCAAAGATGCATCAATGGCCAGCCAAAGGCTTTTTGGCTCCCTCACATAGGGCAAGGCGTTGAGTTCCCACATGCCTGGTCCATCTGGAAACGCCTGAGACGCTTCTATTTTAAGAAGCACAGGCTTGGAGGCTGCAGGAGCTGGTGAAGACAGCTGTAGAAGGTTTTGCACATCGCCCCCCTTGTGAATGTTTCACCGTTGCTGGGGTTTGAGACTTGGAGGTGATGAAAAGCATCGTCAAGCAAACAGGCCTACTGCACGTCGGCGAGGTGCCTCGCAGAATTGTTCGACAAGTAAACTGGGGTTTTGCGTGGCCACTCAATCACGGGATTCCTATCTGAGCAAACCAGCGTCGCTGCTCGTGTCATGAACATTATCAATGAGTGGTGACACGACAACGAGCCTGCTGGGCTTAGCGCTAATCATGTCTAAATACAGCCAGAGTACATGAATTGATTGCTGGGCACCCAAGGACAGGAAGCGGTGAGTTGAGCGGAGGAAGCAAATAATGGTCCCAAGGTTTCAAGCGGCGTTAGCATTGTGCAGGTTTAGCGCGTAGAAACTGACGGACAATTGCCCATTTTGCCACAAGCCATAACCAATTAGCCATTTTAGGGATCCAGTTTTAGGGGTTAAGAAGACGATGGTGAAGAAGAAATGAATGTGATTCTAGGCAGGGATAAGGATGAGGTTCCATCAGGAAGACTACCTAGGGTGGTACCGAACATCACGGGCAGTCAAGGGGAAGGCGACGGGTCTTGATGCTCATCGTGGTGCTGTGCTGTGTCGGTGAGTGGACGAGTGCGCAGCATGTGTGGGTTAGGATGGCAAGCATGGAGTTGAAAGAATGAATCAATATTGGGTGGGTGCATGCATTGTGACCGATGTTAGTGTTGGTTGGCCTAGACATGAGAGGGGGGTGGGTGTGAATGAGTGTGGATGGATCAATATGAATGTGAATACGGGTGAATTTGGGGATGAAAGTGAGGTGCGAAGGAAAAGAGGTTCAAGGTGCCTCACAAAATTCTTGGCTCCGGCTGATCACCCATGTTCCAGACTGCAGGCGATGCGCTGTCAAAAGCAGCTGACAGGGCTGAGGTACCGGGACAATGAGAGTTCTGGTAGGTCCGTTTGTCCAGACGGTTGATGGTCACAGCCACTCGATTCAGGGGATGATGCTATCTCGACCTGCATAAATTGAGACTGAGGACACGCACCCATCCGTACCCGTAGCCGTGGTTTGCAGGGGAGTCGAACGGCCAATCTGACCAGCATCCCGGTTGTTTCAAGTCCAATCGATGCATCTCAGGTTGTAGTGATTGCGCGTTTGGGAGCACCAGCGAGTGACCGTTCTGCAAAGGAGACCTGGAGGCCTTTGTTCTGGGCACAGTCGCGTGGTTCTTGGGTGGTGGAATGCATGCAAGGAACATGGAGAGTGAGGGGAGTGGGCCGATGGATGTGAAGGTGGTGGGCAGGGGACATGGACGAGGGGTGATTGGCGGACGAGGCTCCAAAGCACACGAGGGCCTCACACCTGGAAGGTGCCGTCGCCAAAAAAAATATCAGGGGCCGCCGAGCTCAATTCAGGCGACTCAATATGCCACTGTAGCGAACCCGCCAGCGGCCCCCGGCGCATCGGGTAATTTTGGGGGGGCGTGCGGTTCGCTCTCGCTAGCGGGATGGAGCACTCGATTATTAGGTTAAATGGCAATTGAGATACGGGGTGCAGCAGCTCATATTGGTTTTGCGATCCGGAGTCTGTGGGCATATGGGGATGAGCGATCGTCGCCGTGATCATTTCGTACCTGGTAATTACACACACAAAGAACATGACGCACGCAGGCATCTATTGCAAACCTTCAGATGGAAGACGTGAGCCGCGGCGCTGCCCTGTGCGAAACGGTGGTGATCCCTGTCGCTGTCATTAAACTATCGGCGCAGCCAATTCCAACCTCGTCCTCATCGGGCAATCGTCCCTGAGGTCGCGCCAGAGCCAGTGGCCCGCCGTCTCTCTCCCACCCGCCGCCGCCGTCGTCGCCTCCGCCGGGGAGCTGGCCAATCCTTGGGCCACATTCGACCCAGATCCCCCTGGCTAGGTCCATAGATGGCGGGCGGATAGGGGCCAGGGAGCCAAGGGCCCAGAGGACGCGGGTGGCCCCCGGTTTTGCTCCCTCCCCTGTCCTGTTCTTCTGGGGCCTCTCTGACTCTGGGCGCTGTGCACTGAGCACCAAGGCCCCTGTGCGCCAAGAACGAGACTGATGTCCGTCGTCTTCACTTGGGCACAGGGCCCTGGCCTGTCTCTCGGTTCACTGACGAGAGCATAGAACTCCTTGCCAGGTTCCTCTGCAGTGCCAGCGCCAGCACCTTGGCCTCTGAAGCATCTGTGAAATCGTCAATGGAGCTGCCATAATCGCTCGCTCTCTCTGCTCAGCCCCCTGTGCCCGTGCCTGTGCCTGTGTCTGTGTCTTGTCCCGTTCCTGTCTGTTTCTCCTGTTGCCCCATTGATGCACAGGTACAATACTGCTGGCTACTGCAAGTACGCCCCCCCTCCCCTATAACAAGTACAACCTCGGTACCTGCGCGGCGCCCCTAAATCAAGCCTCGCAAGCCCCAAACTGTCCCCTTCCCCAGGTACCGGCCCAGTAATTCCCAACGTACTCTCCCCTTTGTCTCCGCCGCCAACGCCGCCTTCTCCTCCAAGCTGTCGCTACATCTCTCTTTCCCTCTCGGGCTTGTCTCGTCTCTCCATCTGTTCGTCGACTCGTCTTCTTCATATTCTTCTTCTCTCTTTTGGTGTCCCTATTTTATTCATTTCATAATCCCTCTCCACCTCCACCCAGAAACCCACCCGCCTCTAATCCTCTCCACCCTCACTCCCCTACCTGGTCAATGGCCTCTTCCTCCTCTTCCCTGGCCTAACGCAACGCCTCTTTTCTTGTGCCTTAGTATCATTACCTGGCCTTATTTCCTAGCTTGCCGCTTTGCGCTTTTCCGGCCTCAGGTTCTACCGTGGTCCTGGTCTCGGTCGTGTGTCGCTCTCCAATCCAATCCGAGCTTTCTCGCTCTCTCTTCTCCACAAATTCCATAATCCACACCCACCTCCGTACCGCCCACCTCACCGGCGCCGCTTTATTACTTACCCTCTCCCTTCCCCTTCTCTTCTTTTTGTTCTCTCTCTCGCAGCTCGACTCCTTGGAACCCTTGCCTCTCGAGTTCCGGCTTAGATGCTGTCCCGTCTCGCTTCCTTCTCTTGAGACTGATCTTTCTTCGACTCTTTTGTCGACGCTCGTTCTCTCTGTATTACCTTCTTAATACTTTCTCTACTTGCTTCCCCTGGATGCCCCTTTGAGCTTCCTCGCAACGCCAACGCGCGTCTCGCTTCTTTTCCTTCGACTGTTTCGATACACTCGCTCTCTACCACTTGCACCTATCGCTTCTTGAACCGTGGCTACCACCTTGCCTGGCGATTCGTTCATCCCTCGACTCGGCCGAAGCTCTTTTAAGATTCGATCATATATATACGCAACGGTCGCTTGTGGAAACCATTCAACGATTTCCGCAGGTTGTTTCCGATTCTTTACATTTGGATACCTCGCTTTGTAATCTCGACCTTTGTACCAGATTCATTCTGCATACATACTAGCTTCTGATTTCGAGCTCCCGAGAGCCCCTTTTTTTTCCGTCGTCCGAACTTGGCGCCCATCAAGATCGAGCGGCCCGTATTCATTCACGCAACTCACGCAGGCTCACACAGATATCTCTGTTTGCGAACCTGTATATTGTCGCTCATCCGTGTGACAAAGCACAGCCGCCTAGTCATCTCTACCGCTTCACGTTCCGTGCCTCGTTAGGGCACGTTGAAATCTTTCACAACGGCTGTTCTCTCGCACGCCGGGCGGGACTCTCTCGTCCCCCCTCACCTCCTCGGAATGCAGGACCTCAATGGACCCGTGGGCCAAGGTGCCCCGAATGGCGGCGCTCCCAACCGCTTCCAGGGGCACGCTTCAAAGCCCTCGAACAGTGATACTGGCTTCTCTCATGGTGCCTTCAACTCCAACATCTCTGGCTTTGCTGACCGACACCCGCGAAGAGGCAACATTCCCTCTATCAACACTCAGCCAATGGCTCAACAGCCATCCGGTAATGGAGAGAATATTGCTACCCCAGGAACCGCCTTCGATATGCAGTTCACTCCTCTCTTGCCCTCCCAGCTTCTCCTTGGCAGCCCCTTCCAGCCCGGCACTCCCGCTGCTTTTGCTAGCCCCCAGTTTCAAAGCCTCCCCGGCTTCCAGCAGGCCCAGCAGCCCCCCAACAACCAACACAATGGTGTCTCGAGCCCTGTCCAGCAAAACATCTCTCCCCAGTCGTACCACGCCATGGTCTCGCCTTCCACCTACGGAGCTCCCCAGTTCTATCCGCCTCAGTCGCCCACTGGCGGCTTCAACATGCAGACTCCTCTCCCTCCCACCTCTCCCGTGTCTATGGGTTCCGGTGTTGTGACCGGTACCAGCCGCACAGTTTACCTCGGTAACATTCCTCCGGACACATCTGCTGAGGAGATCTTGGGCCACGTCCGAAGTGGTCAAATTGAGTCCGTCCGCCTTTTGCCCGACAAGAACTGTGCCTTCATTTCCTTCCTGGATGCCAGTTCCGCCACCCATTTCCACTCCGATGCCATCTTGAAAAAGCTCTGCATCAAGGGTCAGGATATCAAGGTTGGCTGGGGCAAGCCCTCTCAGGTCCCGACCTCAGTGGCCCTGGCTGTTCAGCAGTCAGGTGCTTCTCGTAACGTCTACCTTGGCAATCTTCCCGAGGAGATTAGTGAGGAAGAGCTGCGGGAAGATCTGGGCAAGTTTGGTGCCGTTGACACCATCAAGATTGTGCGGGAGAAGAGCATTGCTTTCGTTCACTATCTCTCCATTGCCAACGCCATCAAGGCTGTTTCTCAGCTTCCCCAGGAACCCAAGTGGCAGGCCCCTCGCCGTGTGTACTACGGCAAGGACCGATGCGCCTACGTGTCCAAGACGCAACAGCAGAACGCCGCTCAATACCTTGGTATTGCCCCCGGTTACGCGCACATGCTCACTGGTGCTGATCGCGATCTCATTTCCAACGCCCTGGCACAGCAGTCTGTCGCAGCTGCCGCCGTTGCCACTACCGCTGGTGGTATCAACAACCTGGGCAACCGAACCATCTACCTGGGCAACATTCACCCTGAGACAACTATTGAGGAGATCTGCAATGTCGTCAGGGGTGGATTGCTTCACCACATCCGATACATCCCCGACAAGCATATTTGCTTCGTCACTTTCATCGATCCCACCGCTGCCGCTTCATTCTACGCTCTCAGCAACCTCCAAGGGCTGATGATTCACAACCGTCGCCTGAAAATAGGTTGGGGCAAGCACTCTGGAGCTCTGCCACCTGCCATTGCCCTGGCCGTTAGCGGCGGAGCATCACGAAACGTTTATGTTGGTAACCTCGATGAGACTTGGACTGAGGATCGCCTACGACAGGACTTTTCTGAGTACGGTGAGATTGAGCTGGTCAACACTCTGCGTGAGAAGAGCTGCGCCTTTGTCAACTTCACCAATATCGCCAACGCAATTAAGGCAATTGAAGCCATCCGGGGCAAGGACGAGTACAAGAAGTTCAAGGTCAACTTTGGCAAGGATCGCTGTGGTAACCCTCCCCGCCAGCTCCAGCAGAGCAACTCTCCCCGTGGCGATGGTGTGACGTCCCCTGCCCCCACGGGTTCCCAGAATGGTGGCTCGCCCACCAACGGCACCGCCCCTCAGCAGTCTGCCACCCTCTTCAACGCCAACAACAATCCTCTGACCATGTACCTGAACCAAGTCTCCCAGCAGGCTCAGCAGCAGCAGGTCCAGCAGCAGCAGCAGATTGTTGCACAACAAAGTGCTCTCTTCGGCACTGCGCAGCCCTCGCCCAGCGAGCTTGGCCTTGATGTGCCTCAACAGGGCCCCATCTCTGGCCACGGTCAATCCGCCAGCATCTCCAATGGCTTCCCTGCTAATGGAGCCTCCGCCGCCACTACCATCGGTGGTCTTTTGGCCCCAGGACCCCGTGGGCAGCACAACCGTGCTGTGAGCTTGCCTGTGTTGGGACCCTTCGAGAACGGTGGCAACAGCCCTAACAGCATCCCCGGTGGCGAGGGTGAACGACGTGGACACCAGTACCAGGCCAGCTTCGGTGGCATGGGATCTGGCTTTGGACTGGCAATCCAAGGTGGATTAAACGGCTGGGTTGAGGAAGAGGTTGCCAACTAATGGGTCTCCTACTGCATCTCACAAATTCATTCGTCACAAGGGTGTGAAGAAACGGGGAAAATTGCCTAATTGTTGTAATTGCCGAACGGGTATTGTGTCTTGTCTTTTTTTCTTGTTGGGTTTACACATGCCTTATTTCATTGTTTCACCCCTTTTTCTTGATAATTACCTCCTTCGGTGTATGATGTTGGATTTGCCTTTTTTTCCCGGGCATTCTACTCAGTGCGAGACGTTTCGAGTCTGGGGGTTTGCTGCCCCTCTATTATGCCATGTTGAGGTCATGGCCGAGAGTGGAGGGGTATTAGAAGGAAAGACAAAAAGAGATGGGAATTTGTGGTTAATTGTCCCCAGAGGACAGGGCCTCACGGCTGGGATCCTGTAGGGATGTTGGGGGATGTGTCATCTGCATGCATGTCTATTGTGGAGTATGGATAGGTTAGGTATTTATAGTCTCGAATGCAGATCAAGATATGGTCATATGTTTTTTCAATTTAGCAGAGCTACCAAGGCGTCTATACTCATGAAATTGTGCATCATGTCTTAAGTCGATTTCATCTGGCACTCGTACTTGCTCTACGGCGCAACCCAGCGAGATATTACGACCCAATCCTTGCATGATTGTAACGGAGGTGATTCTCTCCCGTTGCCACTATACAATATTAATCCTAGCCTAGCTAACCACTTTTGAACAAAAATAATCCTAAAAAAAGACGCTGAGATAATATTTGAAAATAAATTATTTTATTTAGGTATTATTTTAGTCAGAAATGCTCAGAGAGGTGATCTTTTGTAGGGATCCCATGCTGCAAAGTGTCGAACAATCATTCAAGGGTTGTATTGTGAGTCAGTTGGTGGTGGTAACCAACGACTAGGCAAACTCCCAAGCTCGTCGGGAAAATATACTAGAAATTAAGTAAAGTGTAGTCTTATGGTCTAAGCCAGTTTCATATCGTCATTCATCATGCATGACTAATACCCAGCTGGCTCGGGTTTTGAAGGGAAAGCAGCTGCGTTAATGTTGGAGCGGCACTCTTGCTTCCAGTTCTGGGGTGTGAACTTGTCAACAATAGCTTTGAATGCTTCCTATAGCAAGGAAATAAGTAGTGGTTAGTGACAGCAGAGGTGCGATGGGAGGGACAAGGAACTGACCAATGTGCAAAAGGATTCGTCGCCCTCAAGGTGCTTCCCAACAGATTTGCATCCAGGGATGGTGACGGGGGTGTCGTTGTATCGCAGACGAACGTAGTAGCCCTGGAGCCGAGCTTTTTCAGCCTCCGTCAAGTCGGGAGTCATCTTGCGGTCGGCACTTGGGGCAGGAGATCCGGAGCCGGTCGCCCATCCGAATAGGGACGACAGACCACCAGATTTGGCAGCGGGAGCGGATGCAGTAGTCTGGTCCACGCGACGGAACAGCTCAATGGCGATGTGGCTAGTGAACGGAGGCCAGGCTTCCGTGTTGTAAGCACCCAGGCTAGCAAGTGCTCCGGCGAGAGTTGTGTCATGGCAACCACTCATGCCGAAGCGGACGGCGCCATCAGACTGTCCAACGTTTCCAACCATGCGGGCCACAACATCACCCAGGAGACCTCCAATGCCGAGGGCACGGTACTCCTGGCTCTCCTTGTAGCCAGCATACCATTCCTCAACCCCGATCTTCTCAATGATGCGCTTCACTTCCGAGTCATAAAACTCGCTGGGAAGGCGAGTGGCCGGGCCGTGAGCAGCTGTAGCATTGATGGTGTCCATAATACCACTAAGACGCGGGTGGGAGTCGACAGCTACTCTAGGCCTATCCTCGGGCATCCAGCGACCAAGGCGCTTTGTGAGAAAAGCCATGTCGTCGGTTTCATTCCAGCGATCAGCAGCTCGCTGAGCAAATGCCCGAGCAAGGGCTGCGAAGCGGCGGCAATTGCCATCGTTTGGGAAGAGCGTCTCGTCGGCAGGAGCCCGGATGATGATTGTTGGGGGAGCGAGGCCTGGGGCACGGGCGCTGGGCGGATAGAGGCCATGAAGAGTTTGCTGAAGAGAGTCTAGAGCTCGAGGAACAGGGGTGGCTCGGAGATAGAGGGAAGCATCGTCGGCGAGGGTGGGGGGGAGAAAGCTGAGCTGGTCGACATAGAGGTGTCGCAGGCGGCGGCCCAGCAGAGTAGTGGTTTCGCGACCGCGATCCGTCAGCATTCCCATGTCGCAGATGGCGTCCAGCTCGCCCGCAGGGCCTGAGGCGATGACGGCGGAATCATTGGGACCAAAAGTCTCGAGGCGGCGTTTCCATTCTAGGCTCGTAAGGCCGGTGCCCGATTCGCCCGGGTCGAGGATGGCGCTGGTCAGACGGCGGGCGGTGGAACAGTAGGACCAGAAGGGTGGGAGGCCAGCGTTGCGGAAGCGGGCGGTAATTGGGGTGCGCTCGCCGTGGCGAAGGAGGATCTGAACCTGCTGAAGGCGCAGCTGGGACGGGTAGAGAGACAACAGCTCCTCCGTGGTGTAGGGCTCCCGGGGCTGGAGGGTTGTCATGGTGGTGGGCGTGCGGCGGGGGCGTGTGGCGGTGTTTAATTAGCAGATCGGCGCGGGGGCGTCGAGGCCGACAGTGCGAAACTTAGGGAGATTTAGGAGAGGCGAGCAAGCGCCCGGTGCACAAGACAAAGCTGGGGGTGGCGATGATGAGGTAGTCGACTCGGCCCTGATGGCGGAGGGCGACATTGTGCCCGATGACGGCGAGCTTGGGCGGTCAAGTTCAGGACCCGCTCTTCGGCGCCGAGGCTCCGGGGCCGGGGTCACAATTGATCGAATGCCATGCCGGCGAGGGCGGGACTCCCTGGAGGTTTCCTTCCAGAAGCTCGGCTGAGCAGGACTGAGGGCAGTGGAATGGGCCATGCAAAGCCAGCTTCGACAAAGACCATCTATAATCTAGTCTTTTATGGTTCAATGTCAACATTAGTCTAGAACTAAGCTTTTGTCAGCTCTGCCCCTCCCCCTCTTGATGCTAATAGCTTGTAGTTGATTGGATCGAGTGATGTAATCGATAGGAGCTATCAATCAGTGCTCAATGGCAGGATCATTGTTGACAATCATCTTGGGACCAGGTTTCACATCAAATACTACCTAAACAATAAACAAAAAACCGGGTTTGCAGCCCAGTCAATTGAGTCAAACATTGGTTGGGGTGAAGCGTCTTGGTTATAGGGTACGCAGGAACCCGTCTCACTCGGATTCGTATCCGCAACGAGGCTCAAGCGGAACTCGGGCACACCCGCGACACGCAATGTAACGATTCTTACGCGCTTGATGGTGCAACTCTGCTACGACATGACCTCAAAACCGGAGGTTGTTCCGTCATATAATAGGCGTAAGGGAGTGGCGCGAATCCCGCAGAATGAACGGAAGATGGCAACGCACCGAAACTCCGTAAGAGTGGGCGAGATATTGCCAGATTTGGACTGCGCTTCCTGCACACTTGGACCTTCCACAACGAGGCAAGCCCCAAGAAGGCGGGGGTTTCCCTTTGGAGCTGTTGCTGGGTCAAGTGATTTTAAGAGGCTGAGAAATTGAGAGATAATTGAGGTGAGAAAGAAAAAAAAAGACAAGTCAAAAATAACCATGATGGGCTCTTAGACAATGGCGCAGAGACCGAAATACAGCTGGGCTGGGCCGTTTCAAAGTCCCTCCACTTGCCAAGCGCTCGCCATGATGCACCCTTGCAAATCGATCCTTTGAGGGAAAGGGCCTCAAAATAGGCCCGCCAGCCCCTTGCTTTTCGGCGGAGCAGCTTTTGTGGGGGAACATCCATAATCACATGCGCCTCTCTCCGAAATGCGCGTCCGAGATTCATTTGTTCCGTTCTCATGGCCGAAGGGGCCGTGCCGTGCCGTAACCAAGATACGTAATCTTCAACTGTTGCACGGAATACTCGCCGGGTAAGAGCGAGACCGACTTTGGGGGGCATCTGGCGCTGTGTCAGCTAGCTAGCCCTTGTCAGCAAGGCAGCCAACCAACCTCAGCTATGCCTAACTAGTGCGAGAGAAACAGCGATACAACAAAAATCATCCAGACTTCGCCTCGTGATCGCCATCTCGCCCGTTCCTTTTGTCAGCACCGGCGCCAATTTCCCAATTCCCTAGACGCCAAAAACGGGTCCTTTGGGCGTCATCATTGGTGTAAAAGTCCCGGCTCATCGTCTCCACCACTACACCATGACCTCATCAAGTCCAGCCAGCGCCCACGCTCGCACCTTGAGCTGCCGCCACGGCGTCCCAGGAACCTGGTTAAATAACCCCAGAATTCCGGGGCCATGACGAGGGCACAGCGCCCTAGACTCGTCCTCCGCTTATCCCAGCCCCTCGAGCCGAGAGACAGAGGCGCAATTGCCCCCCATCATCGGCGGCCACTCTCCGGACCCTTAGATGTCACCCTGGGTTGATCCATGCCCGGGTGTCCCGGAAGAGGCACAGGCCAATCGCTTCCGCTGTAGCAGACTTGTCGAGTAAGTAACTCGGACGTGCTTCATGAGCTCCACCAGCCGTGCCCGACGAGGAATCGGTCGACATCACGTTCTTATCTTTTTCCTCTTCTTCACCGTCTCATTCTCACATTTTTCATTGACTTGCCGAGGCATCGTGATACCCTCGCTCGACCTCTCTGTGCCTCGCCAGAGTGGATATCGCATCATTGGGATGTTGTCGTTTTGCAGCTAACACAACCAAGGCCGTTGTGATTCTGTGTCTCACCCAATTCTCCCGCTTCCCACAGTCCAAGATTCGTCCTCGCAATGCCCGGATCTGCGATTGGGCCCGTCCAGGACCCCCAGGCGCTAGCCTCGGGGCTATCAGGCTCGGACGATGAAGACCCATTCATCCTCAATCTCGACGACGCCGAGGCGATACTGCAGCCCGCTCTGAGTGCTCAAGCCAGGCATCTAGCTTCGGAAAATACACCAGCAATTGAAAAAGTAGCAGCATTGGATAGGAATGGTGCGGATGGTCTTTTCGACATAGCTTCCGACGTGGAAACCGATTCCAACCCGGAGTCGCCATCGGCTCTAGAAACGACGACAAAGATTTCGCCATCACCCAAGCCAAATCTTCATATCAGAAATCAACCAACTTCGGATCCGGTTTCATCGCTGCCCTCGCCTTGGCAAACCCAGCCAAAATCACCAACAGCCGCTCGGGCATCAAAAGGAATTCTTGGAACAGCACTCGGAACGACGCGAAACCGGTCAAGATCAGCAGGCCAGGAGGCATGGAGAAGAATATCAAAGGCCCTTCCATCGCTCAGCCTGCCCTCGCACCTCCTCTCATCACTACCCAGTTCCTTCTTCTCAAACTCCACCGAAAAGCATACCCCAGGCAGCCCTAGCAAGCCTGATCAATCAATCTCCCCCACCGACGTGCAGTCGAGAGACAACTCCAAGACAGCTCCTCAGAATTTACACGCAAGACCTCCGCTCCAACCAGCTCGGGTCAAGGCAATCAGCCCGCCCCCACCGTCTTCTAACTCACACCTGCGTCCCAGGGTCCTCCGTCGCGTAACCTCCGACGACAGTGTACTCTACCATAGCCTCTCGCGAGCTTCGTCTCTCGGTGATGATGCTCAGTTTCAGGATGTGCGTGAAATGGTCAATGTTCGGTTCATGGCCCTCAAGGACAGCCTCCCGGACGTGCCAAATTTAAAAATACCCAGCTTTGCAAAAATCTCGAACCATGCCAAAAGAGCCTCGCTCTCACTACATACAGTATACTCGTCCGAGATGCTTGGCAACCCCAGTGTCTCGCGCGAGACGAAGGCGGCTTCCAAGGATCCGTCTGCAGCCTTAGACCGTGTTCTCGAAGAGCTCACGGGCGACGTCGTCATCATGGGCGGGTATCGAGGATCTATCCTGAGATCAGCAGAGCCCCCTCACCAACAGGTATGGGCTCCAGTAAAGCTCGGCCTCAACATGCGCAAGGTGAACCTCGAGGTTGGCCTGGAGGATGAGGACGAGGAGAAGATGGAGGAGACGATTATTCCATCCGGAATGCTGAAGCACATTGGCCCCATTGACGTCTCGCGCAAGTTCATCAAGAAACTGCAGTCCTCTGAAAATGCTCGTACGGGAAAGCTACGCGTGTGGGATTATGGCTACGACTGGCGTTTGAGCCCTTCGCTGCTCTCCCGTAAGCTGCAGGAGTTTCTGAAAACCCTCCCCTCGAACCAGCCGAAAACCCCAGCTGGATCTCGGGGCGCCCTTGTAATTGCCCACAGTTTTGGAGGCCTTGTCACACGGCACGCCGTCAACCAACAACCCGACCTCTTCTCTCACGTTCTCTACTGCGGTACTCCGCAGCGGTGCGTCAATATCCTCAACCCGATGCGCCATGGCGATGTGGTCCTCTTTAATGAAAAGCTCCTCACAGCACGCGTCAACTTCTCAATGCGCAGCTCATTTGCCTTTCTTCCCGAGGATGGATTCTGCTTCGTCGACAAGAACACTGGTGAGGAGTATCCCATTGACTTCTACGACCCCCAGGAGTGGATCAAGTGGCATCTGAGCCCGTGTATGCAACCCACGCTCCCTCATTACAACCGCCGACATTCCACCTCGCTGTCTTCCCGGATCCCCAAATCATTTAGGCCTCGAGCCGACAGCAAGCCCGATAAGCACCCGCCCTCGCCTACGACAGTAGGTCAAAACATTATATCTCCTCAACTCAACGGAAACGGCGCCCATGATCAGGACGAGCCCGTGCTCTCCAACACAGAGCGCGAGCGCAACCTCGAGTATCTGGGCAGGACACTCGCCAAGGTTCGTAAATTCCGTGAGGAGCTCGCCCATTCTCCCACCCACCAGGAAGCCAACGCCTACCCTCCCTTCGCCGTCCTCTATAGCAAAAGCATTCCGACCGTGTACGCCGCCCAGGTCACCAACCGCGAGGCGATCAAATGTCTTGATGCCTACGATGACCTCCTGTTCCGCCCGGGCGACGGCGTCGTCTTGGCCAAGGAAGCCATGCTCCCAGAGGGCTACTCGCTCGTCCGTGGCGGCCGTGTGTCTACGGAGCGAGCCCACATGACCATGCTCGGCGACCTGCCAGCCATGGGGCGTGCTCTCGAAGCCCTGATCAAGGGCCGTCGAAAGGGCATTGGCCTGGGCCCCTCCCGCGGTGTCACAAAAGAGAGATGAGGTAGCCGGAGCGCCTGATTGCCGCGCTCCGCTATCCCGCGGCGAGACTGCAAGACATGCTCAGCGGATTAGCTGCATTTAGCCTCTGATCCAAAACATGTCATCATCGCTGATGTCAATTTGTGCCTCCTCCTGTCAAGAACCAGAAATACGATAACGGATAAACTAAATGATCAAAAGCAATGTGATATTGGGCAATGCCATGATTATTTTCACAAATTTTCTTTTTTTTATCTTTCTTATCACTGCTTAGTTTGCCGTTATTTTATCTTCTTGGACCTCTCGTTATCAGAGACACCTTAACATCGGGGCTCAGATCGGCCAAATCCACCATGGAGAGACAATCACATAAAACCAATAACGGGGAAACCCCACCAATGAAAACATGTTGAACGAATTAATGAACACACGGAACTACCCATCCGTTGTACATAGATTATGTATTTGGCGCTATATGGCGCTGTTGTAGAGAATAACTTTGTTTTTTTTTTGGTCAAAAATACAGTTAATATGAGCAATCTCGACGGCTTAAATTTTTTTAACCGCCCTTCAGTGTTGATACACCACTAAACTCTCTGGCTGCGCTATTGGCCTTTTGTGAGATAGGGGAAAATACTTGACGCTGTCGTTTTTTTCTTCTCGTGTTGCAGATCGCTAGCGTGAGCGACATGCCGGCGTTGCCATCCAGATAAAACGCAAACTAAAAAAAAACATGGCTGTCGGCGTTGTATCATACCCAGCCAGAAATCTGGGGGAGGGGGCGGGCCCGCAGCTAGATGGCACCGCTTGCGGCCCTGAGTTTGCCCCCGACATGGCGCGCTCTGATAGGGCATGCGGGGGTGTGACATGATGGGAGATATGTCGCCTCGTGGGCTTGGTGGAAGGCGATCTAATAATGGCCTTCGCGGTGTGATTATTGTTTTCGGGGGGAGGCGCTCGAAGAGACCAGCAATCGAGCTTTGATTCGGTAGTTCATCAATCCAAGGCAAGACAGTGCAGTTGCAATGTGAATGCCGTTTCACATAATTCCGCTTCTAAAAAAACCAAGTTGACGAGCAGCGCTACCTCAGGATGCGCTCAAAGGCAAAATTCTCCAGCGTGGAGGCTTCCAATTGGGGGTTTGCTCGCACAATGTTGCTACGGCTGTCTGAACTTGGCGTGCCATGCGAACGTGGACCATGGTGGGCTCCAGGTAGTTGGACCACATCGAGTCCAAGGACTCCTCGTCGCGAGGGACAAAAATGACTTCCTCGAGACCAGGCATGCACATCTGGAGCCGGCGTAGCACCTCAACAGTGACACGAGCAGCCGTCATCGAGCGGTAGGTGGATTCGGTCCAGAAGAGGGCGTCATTGATGGCGACTCGGCGAACGAGAGCGAGCTCCCCAGGATCGCACATGGACATGCATGTATGGAACTGAGATTCAGCGGCCATGTACCCCTCGCGGGGGCCAAAGTAGAGGATGTCGCTGGTGGGATTGAAAAAAATCTGGCCGGGTCCGCGAGCGAAGCCGTATTGTAGGCGGTAGTGCTTGAGCGCTTCAGCACGGGATTCGGCGCACGCATGAAGGTTGGCGGGAATGGTGGCAGTCGAGGTACATCCGGTGAGGGGCAGTGCTGATTTTGCCGGCTCCGGAGAGCCTGACAGGTTTGATCCGCATCGAATGGGGACGAGACGAGCCTCAGGTAGGTTGTAGTTCCAGATCTTCAGGCGCAGTTCAGTAGGCAGCTGAGAAAACCGATGCTAGAGTGGGGGAAAGGAACCCGTCTGTCAGTGTCTGTCTAGTGCGAGAAGCGGGTGATCGGCGAGGCTAAAACTCACGAATGCGGGCACGTCGGAGGACAGCGGGGAATTCAAGTCTAGAGTCATGGCGGTTGTGTGTTGGAAAGAGTATCGGATGGATGTGAGTGAAGCAGGACAGGAAGGTCAAAGCCAAGAAGGAGGTGGGGGATGGCTTCAGATATATAGGGAAAGAAACACTGAGCCCTCGACAAAGTTCAACGCGATGCAGGTGTGAGGGATCAGCACAAGAGATAATGGATACAAGAGGGGAGGGCGGCGTGGGAGGAGGTGTGGGCAGCTGACGGGGACTAATATAATCAATCATAGCCAGGAGGGCGGACGAAGTGCTTTTGTGCTTGGTCAGTAATATACTCGGGCACACACAGAGGAACCTGGCATTGTCTCTTTGCATGGGACCCCGTCGGCGCAAAGCCCCAAGGTATGTGTAAGTTACCGGGGCAGAACCCAGTCCAAGGGTCGAGACTCGACAGCTCGTGGGCGCCCAAGATGCCAGGACGAGAACCGACTGTTTGGGTCGGGAGGCCGGGGACTCGGCGCGATATCGCCTAGTTAAGCCGCTCTGAGCCTAGAGTGCGTTGAGGGTGTGAGCGCCCTGCTAGCGACGGCCTTACCCGGTCCTTGCCTGGAAGCTGGAAGCTGGAAGCAAGGAGCTGCTTTTGCTGCTTTGTTGTTGGCACTGGCGGTGGCTGACAGCGTGTGTAAAGGATCCTGTCCCAGCAAGGGAAGCTCGACACAGGGACCAGCCCACCTGCACGACAGCTTCAGTTCCCCCCATGGCATGCATGTTGTTGGATTCACCGGCTTTTGTTGGTGTCCTCTTCAGGGTGTGTCGCACCCGAGCCGCGCACGCGCCGGGCCCGCTGTGGAGGCAGGGAGGAGAGAGCCTCGACCGCGCTTTCGGACGTGCTCTGTCAGGCGCTGAGCACCCGTATTCATTCAATGGCATCCCTTCCAAACAGCAAGCAAGATGCAGTTAGATGGGGGAGTTGAGGACCCCGGCTGGGGCGGCCGCGCCTACAAGGTTCACGAGGCTCTTGGCTGAGGATCCTGCGAGAAAATCCATCATCTCTTGCACCTGCGCAAGGACAAGGGTCCTTTGAGGCACAGCCCTGGGTCTCAATGCTTTTGGGGGCCAGGATCTGCGACGGTTTCCTTGTACGTCGTACAGGACCATCACCGCAACAAGACATGGCTGGCCAGGAAATAGCCAATGTCCTCAAAAACTGTTTTCACTGACGCAGAGAGCCGTCAAGCTGCATGTCTCTGATGTCACCCATCATTTTAGCCCGCGATCCGATGGGCCAGTACTCACGCGTCGGTTGAATGTGCATTCCCCTAAGAAGCTCGATGCCAACCCCAAGCCTCCTTTGTCAAAATCGATTCTTCCACTGCTGCTATCATACATCATTCAGCTCCAGGAGCTGGCTCGTGCACCTCAGACTCAAACTGGAGATGGACAGGGGTGGAGTTCAAGGCCGTCTTCTCCACCCGCTCTCGCTTGTAAGTGGGACGCCTAGATGTCCAACACTTCACTACCCACATGCCATCCGCTTAGACAGAGTCTAGCTGAACAATATCCCAAATCAAAAGCGGAAATCCAATCAATTCTGGATCTAGTCTCATCGCCATGCCCGAGGCAAGGGAAGACAATCTCGCACAGAGACATTTCTTGCTTCCCCTCAATCCTTGTAGAGTATAATCCGTTTTCAGTGAAGAATAAGAAAACATTACACAAGCTAAAGGGTCGGTGACGGGGAGGAAACAATATCAAACGAAAGAAGAACCCGGAAGGGCCCCAGCCAGGGAAGAATTGAACGAGGGGCAGGTACTGAGTAGTGTAGCATGGTACGGTACGCCTGTACGAATGTGCACTACCTCTATTTAGACAGGATCAGCCATTTGCAGAGTCCAGTGCATTGAGACCCCATCAGGCCGTCAAGAAATCACCGATACTCAATGTCCGTACCTTTCACCGGTTCGACGGCCACCGAGTCAGCCCGCTCCTGGGTTGGCTAGGCCAAGGACCCTTCGAGGTGGGGAGGGGTCACGGATTGACGGATGAGGTGGATGAAACTGCTGCAGTCTCTGCATTATGGTGTAACGGTCCGGGGCAGAAGTGAAGCTTCCAGCGGCGCCCTCAGTGGTCAGCAACCACCATCTCTGCTGGTGTCCCGAGAGCCCCGCGCCCCTCTACCATATTCCGGATTTGGAGTTGGCCATGGGGCGAATCGTGCTGGGTGTTGATGAATACCGGGTCCAATGCCGGGTGTGGGGATTCGCATGCAACCTCGTGCAAGAGCCACAGCCCTGCTCCAAGGCCTCATCGATTCGTTGACAACATGCCGCCTCACCAATCCCCCCTGCTTCCTTGCAGCCTCGATGTCCCTGTCTCTCCCCCCCTGCCATTTGCTGCCCTTTCGCACCCAATTCTTCTGACTCGGCCGGCATCAAGATTTTTCTTGGGGCAGGGGCATGTGTCCTCTCGGGCAGCAAGACGAGGAACGCTACTGTCGATCATCCGTGGAGCTTTGGCCTGACCGGGAGCACCGTCACATTCAAGCTCAAAGCCCGTGCCACGAGAGACAGACTAGGTGCTGCAAAACATGTTCGGCGCCGTCGTGCACCGGCCGAATCACTCGGATTAATGTTGAAAAACCGCTTGTCTGTGCGGGCCATCTGACACAGCTGGCTCATCAGACTCTGACTATGGCTGGCTTGTAACGCCCGGCAGAACCTGTTCATGCGCATCCATTGTCGGGTGAGAATTTCCATCCACTCATGTGTGCAGGGCCAAACGGCAAAAGCAATACGGAAGGCCTCATCTCGAGTGCCTGCTGAGCAAACAATTTTTGGCCATAGCCCTGCTCTGTATCCGCACAGCTGAATGACGTTACATCGACAAATTGATCCATCAAATCACTGGGATGAGAGAGCGAGGCCGAAAGATTTCGGGCCCCACAAGTACGGAATTACATTGGAAAAAGAAAGGAAAGAGAGTCAATAGTGTACGTACCAGGGTGTTCAACACCAAAGCTCACCGTTTATTGCACCTTCCTTCTCCGTCATCATGTTTCACGTGACACACTATGGTACATGAGGTTTTATGTGTCACGTGCTGATCCCCGTGATGTTCTCGATAGCTCACTGCCCCATGTCTATTTCCCACCAAGAAGATAACGGCGTTTAGAGACGCGAGTGATACATGCTGCAGCATGGTTATCTTTTCAGTGGATTTCCTCCACCAACGAATTGTCAGTGACTTACATAGCCGCTGCACCGGCATTCTCGCAACGGTCGTGGGTAGCATTCAGTAGTTTGGAGTGGTCCAGCAAGCTGTGATTGGGCGCACCTGGCTGTAAGCGCCGAGGCCAACACCCTCGCATCGAGTCTTACTCGCGACTTGACCAATCCCAAGGCCCGATGGTATGCCAATCTCTGGCTACTTCAAACACTATCTCGATCAGTTCACATCCAACCAAGGCAGCGCGCCTATCACGCATGGGCGCTTCAATCTCCAGGATTTTCGGTCCATCATTGGCCTGTTCACGAAGTGATGGTCAACCCCGGAACAGGTCTTCTTGCCAAGCGGCAAGGAATGGTTCCCCAGATTTTTATATCAATACTCGCCGTTCCCACCGACAGGTAGACATGATATCATCTCAATCTTTATTTTGAAGTCCATTTCTCCTTTCTTATTCCCTGTGCGTTCTTTTCACACCTCGTCGAGCGTGCTTCTTTCATCCTTGGCTGCGACTTCCTTCTTTTCTCAGTTCACAGCCTTGATCTTTGCCCTCATATTTTTAATACCAAGCTTCAAATCATGTCTATTTCTGGCACCAAGACTGAAATCTCGGCCTCCAACTTCGAGGCCGACACGGATGAGATTCAGTTGGATTCCAAAATTCGCATCTATCATATCCTAGACAACGCTCGACTAGGCCTGACAGCCTTGGCCTTGGCCGCTAGCATCACTACCATCGGTATTGCAGCCAACTCAATTGCCGTCTACAATTCAACAAATGTCAAGGACGATTACTTGCTCCAGTTGTGGCCCTCCAATATGGATCTCCGTCCCACTGTGGCGTCGGTCGTCTGTAGCGTCATTGTGATTGTGGCCAACAGCATGTCACTGATTGCTAGTAAAACCCGAGTTGTAAGCCTCCGATAACTACCACTTGCTTTTTCATCGCAACGGACACTAATGGCTAGCTTGACAGGTGCAGAGTCGTTCAGGAGCATACATGGCTCTTTCGCTTGCAGGCCCCGCTGTTGCCCTGGTAGCTGCCGTGATTGCCATGGCATTCTTCTATGCAGTAAATGCATCTACAACGAACGACTCATTCCAGAGCTGGACATGTCGATGGGAAAGTGTGGCCATGATGACACAACCTCACTTTGGCACACTTTGTAAGCAGAGCAGGGCTGGACTGGGCCTCTCCGTGTTTCTCGTGCCCCTCGAGGTCATCATCCTAGGGACTACAGGGTACCAAACAGTTCTCCAGAGACAACTAGACCAATCTGCACGTGCTCCGGAACAGAAGACGGGAAATCTGTCCATGTCTTAAAGGTTGGATGGGGTAATAGAACCCAGGTGATTGGGACGAGCTCAGCCGCCGCGACCAAACACGGACCCGGCCGTTGGCAGAGATCCTCAGAGGACGCGTGGGGGCCACAAGGAATTTTGTGGGATGGGTTGATGGGGCTTGTAGTCGAGACTCGGCAAAAAAAATTCTATCTTGCTGTATTCGGGATTGGGTAGGCGGCTTCTTTTTTGGTTGAGATGCAGGGTCTGAGCTAGGCTACATGGGTTCGATATGTCATTTTTCAGGCTTGTATCCGATTCGAAACATCATGGTTCAATTTTGCCTGTTGAGATTCTGAGACAAAATTCCGGACAGGAGCATATAACCGTGTCTGTCTCAGCTGCAGCCAGGATGGTCCAGCTTCACGTTGATGTTGATCCTGGGCCCGTTGATCCTGGGCCCGTTGATCCGGGCGCTGGAGTTTATTGTATGTCTTGCGCAAGTGATGTGTGCGCGCGCGATCAAAAACTGCACCCTTCAACAAACTATGACCAGTAGATGCTGCGATGGGATCTGTCGGGCAGTGGAGCCGACGAGAGCTGAAGACAGGCCAAGGGAGATCACCCAGCTGTGATTTACGGTTAGCAAGAGAACAGGCCAGTTCTAAAAGCGGCATTGACGAGGAACCCCGCCGTAATTCGATCTTCAAATGTCCGAATGACGGTGTTGATGGCCAGCTCGATCCGATTGCGGGTCGCGTGTGGGCTAAAACCAGATTATATTGATGCGGGCGTAATGCAGAGGCCGGGTATGCCCGGCGCTGAAGATAGACCTGAAGAACAAGGGTCTTGCTCGTAATTACAGATGGCGGCGATTGCGAGTCCGCAAGTAGGAAGCTCGGGCAACAAACAAAAAAAGAAGAAAAGAAAGAGAAAAAGAGGGAAACAAGGAAATGAACAAAATCGGGCTCACCGTCGAGCATTCTGCGCCAGGTGCAATTCAAGGGTCGGCGGGGGCTGTTTCGCTGTTTCGGATGGCCCCAGGACGGCCAGTTTCAAAATACACTTGGCAACGTTAGCCGGCGTTGGTCTTGGGCCTCTTGCTCCCACGCAACGTGTTGCGCAGCAAATGCGGAGGCGGAGAGCGGCAGGACGTGCGCCGGCGTCGCACGGTAAGGGTAGCCGGAAACAATGGCTCAGCTTCTCTCGGCCAGTTGGGCACCCCCTAATCCATCCCAGGCCACGCCGGGGACCCCGTTTTGGACAGCTGGAGTCCCGTTGCGCCGTCTCCATCGTGGTTCCCATCGTGGGCCATCGTTTGGGACGCTCGTAGCCTCGTGGCTAATGGGTGCAACCCGTGCAGAAACAGGCTAGAAGACAGCCAGGCCGGTCGGCGGCGAATGAGAAAAAGGCCGAGTTTGTTTCTGCGTGCTTGCTAAGGCGGCTCTCTGTGCCCATGCTGGTACCAGCTTTGCGTCTGTTCGGCATTCACGTCGATCTAACTCCTCAACTAGCCTGGGCTTGGGAAGTCGGGTGTTCGAACTTGTTGACGCTCAGGCGCGCTCTGGCCCTGTTTATCTTACTGCATTGATTCACGGACCGCACCCGTGGGGTTTGTTGATTGTTCCTAGCAATCGTCGCCACCTTAATAGTAGCTCTCTGCTGCATTGCCCATGATTTAATAACATGCTTTTTCATTTGCTTCTCTTATGAGTTCAAGCAACCACCCTGCACCGACCATCTCGCCTCATCCAAGCCCCATCTCAAATACAGCCGCCATGGACGACTTTTCCGATTCTCAGCAAACCCCCCCAGGCTCGTCAGGATCAAGGAACTCACCTGAAAACACACCCTTGCGGCGATCAGCCTCGACAAAGTCAACAAAATCAACATCGCCCGAGCGAAGACTAAAATCCAGAATGAACAAGCCAAGCCTTGAGCCCGTCATTGAGGGCGCCCAGAGACTCCTCAGGGACATTCGCACCCCATCTCCCAGCGACGCAAACAGACTCAAGAAGAAGAACTCGCGCCCGGAGCTCACGAGACAGCGCAGCTCCAACTTTGAGGAAACTTTTGTGTCAAGGGAAATGGACCTTCTGGGGGATCTGGTGAGGAGCGAAGCCATTGTCATGGCCGAGGTCAAAACCAACGTCATTGTAAGTGCCACTGCTCTTTTGACTCCCTTATTCCGCAACATTCTAACCGCGCGCTTGTCCACTTAGGTTCATGACGAGTACACCTTTGTCAAGGAACTTTCTCAGCATCTGGCTGTCAGATATCATCGACAACTCAGTTCGATTGTTGTCACACTGAAGCACAGCGCATGCATATACTTTGGTGGGTGCTGCGATCCAGCCTACGTCATGAGCGTCGAGGCCCTTGCTCCCTTGGTTCAAATGGCTAGCAACAAGCGAAATGTCGTATTGCTTCAGCAGCACATGGAGCAGGCCCTCGGTGTCCCTCCCTCGCGGGGATATTGCCGCTTCATGCCCATCGCGGAGGAGTGCTCCGGATGGAAGGGGAAGACCGTTGCAGGCCAGATTGCCGACGTGTCTGGGGGACGGCCTCGAGCCGACAGCCAGGCCCGCAGGCCATGGACTTCCAGCAAGGTATGTGACACGCGATGACGCGGAATGATATTTCAGCAACTAACTGTTCGCAGGACCAGGGCTATCTTAGCGACTCTCCCCTAGACAAGCTATCTCCAGGTGCGCGACCGTCGACTGCTGATGCATCCGGCACACATGGTGACTACGTCCTGGACACATCACCAGAGTATGGACCTAGCGCACCTGCCGGAGTGAGTGAAGTGGAAAAGGTGAAGGGACTAAAAAGGAGAAGGAGCTTTATGCACAACCTATTCAACAGGTCGTCCTCCCGGCAGGGAATCCGGGCATAGGTACGACAATAGTTAATGCGGGATATTATCGGTGGATTGCCTTGCTAAATGGCGTTGGGTGGTTACAAACGACACGAATACTTACTATTTCCTTTGTTTGGTTGGAAGGGTATTAAAGAGGCTCAAATTTGGACCAGGTGGTTTGGCTTGGTCGGCGGGCGTATGGGATTTTTACGAAGGGATATTCCCAACAACAGCACGGTTGATCCGGCTATCACATATTTACACCTTTTCTTAATTCTCTAAGTACATATAGGAACAAGGCCCGAAAGTCAAAGTTGTCATTTTCCAAAATCAAGGTGTTTCATGCCCGTGCATACATGTCTAGGGTAAGTCTGTGCCATAGTGAGTAGGAGCTGATAATGTAGTATTTGCACAACGATTTCCAGGATTCTGTTTTGTTTTGTTTTGTTTTTCTTCTTTTTTGGTAAATTCTTGATTTTATCAGTATGCTGCCCGATGAAATCCTGCTGTTTGCTTGTCAAATCCGATTGTTGGTGGAAATTTCCTTCCAAAATATATCACTCTAACTGATAAATCCCACGACACCAAAAATGTAGTCCCACAGTGATGACGTGAGTTTTGTCGCTAGAAGCGAACAAAGTACGGAGACCTAGTCGAAATCGAACACTGATGCAGGTACAGATCCCTGGGTGCTTTAGGAATGTAACGTCTTGCTCGGTTGTGCAAGGTAGTCGATAGGTGGACAGATCCAATTCTGAGCCCCGTGACAGCTGCAGCAGTGACTGCTGCCATGACACGGTTCCATGTGGTTGCTGCTGAAATTAGGGGGACTGGGCGCTAAGAAACCTGGGCCATAGTGGATCTGTACCGGCTATAGCACTCACCTACAGTGCTGCAGGGCCCTGGAGGCGAGGATCCGTGCTCACTGAAACGACCCCAGCTTGCTCTTCCTGATGATCCTGATTTTTTTGGGCTCCCATCGTGTCCCAATAAATTACTCGCACTCATCGCACAGCGTCGGACCGCGGGGGGCTGCCAACAAATCATAGTTCGTTGTCACTCCAGCCTCCCACATCCCACTTCCCACATCCACACATCTCGACAACCAGACTGGGCTCGACGCCGAGGAGAAAAAAGGAAGAAAACAATAATAGTCAAAAATATTGACGACATATTGCGCCCCATCCTCCAAGATTGGGCACTTCTCAGGCACCACAGCGCCACCTCTGACCCGTCCGTCGGCCCGCCATCCAATCCAATCCTCATCATCTCCGACTCAGCGAGCACCACCGCCCAGCCAAAAGCAAAGCCTGAACCAGCGTCGGCACCCTCAGCCCTCTCAGCCTCTCAGCCTCGGAGCCACCTGGATGACACTCTGAGGGATCCGTCATCATCGCTGCACAGTCCTGCCTATCACCCCCCGGCCAGCTGCGTTATCATTCGGTGTCAGTTGCATTTGACAAAGCCATGGAGGTAAGCTATAGGCGACCTTTCTTTGTTTCCCTGCTTCCCTGTCGTATCGAGCCCCCTTCTGTTTCAGTGTCCCCCGTCTTCTTATTTTTTTTATTTTTTTTCATTTTTTATTTTTTTTCAGGCATTCACGGCCTTGCCTGCTCCTGGCCGCTCGAGTGGGCGGACTGACGGGTTGTTGCCATCTGGCGTGTCACCGCTGTACCGACGGGTAAGATCTCCGCCATCATGACGAGCTTGAGGGAGGTCCACAGAGAGACAGAGTCTGCATCAAGTCCAGGATCCTAAGTCGACTTTGAGGCCCATACCACCATATTCCACCACCTTCCACCCCGGCCATGTCGTCCGTGACACGACAAGGCTCCCAGCTGCCCTGCCATCCCTTGACCTCCCTCGTCCCGTGTATCTTGTTACTCCGGCTCATGACGGGCGGGTGTGGGCGGCGGGGGGCTACCTGCCAGACTGACTCACTGGATGGCCATGGCTGCGTTGGGCTGCGCTACGGATGAGTCTGTGTTACCCCGAGGCGAGAGCTGCTTTTGTTATATTTGGCTGTGTGGCCCGTTTGCCCATCTCTCCTTGCTGTAACATATCCATACGCACACAGGAGCTTAGTGCCTAGGACCTCAGGCCCAAAACCACAAGATCAGGACGGCAAAGACGCGGACACAAACCGCACCAGCGACCTGATTTTGATGCAAATAATAGGCCGGCAGACATCCCGCGACTAAAACATCGCCACCTCGATCAACAGCTTCGCCCGCGTGGCTGGATCTGTAGACTGGAGACGCCAAATTTGCAATCTTGCAGGAGCAGAGACATCAGCGACTCAAGAAAACTGCAGCTTATTGAAGTGACGACCAAATATTATGGGACGAATCAACTGGCCTGCCACGACATGAGATGAGACGAAACGGACTGGGATCGCGTCAATCGACGGACCGAAACATAGGAAACAGGACCACAAGTCCGATTTCTGCGCATTTTCAAGTGAGATGAGCATAGATTGAGAGACCGCCATATGGAATTTGGCTTCAACATCGACTCAGATTGATACCAAAACTGTGCCCATTTCACTCGTTCCCAGCACTGCTTTCAAAATCGAGCACATCTTTCTTTTCGCTCCAAATCCCGCACACATTGACGCCGTACCCCCCCTCCTTACACAACATCATGTCTTTAAGCCCCCCCATTAAATATTTTTCTATGCCATTCTCTGATGAGGGCGACGAGTCGTCCTCTCATATCAACCCTGACGAAATGAGTCCAGCAAGGCTAAATCTTCAACGTCTTTATGAACAGTCCCGTGGAGGAGCCCCTAAGAAGGATGCCCCCAAAGCCCCGGCTGCCGATGCCGCCCCCACAGGCGTTTCGACCAAGGGAAAGCCCAGACTGCTACTCATGGGCCAGCGACGGTATGTTGAATCCTGAGATGCACGGGGAAGTAGCTAATGGTTGTGATAGGAGCGGCAAATCATCTATCTCGAGCGTAGTGTTCCATAAGCTACCACCCAATGAGACGCTGTTCCTTGAGTCTACAGCCCGCATCCAGAAGGATTCCATGGCGTCAGTTCTCATCATTCTGTTGCATATATCGTTAATAACACTGCCTATAGATCTTTCATGGATTTCCAAGTCTGGGATTTCCCCGGCCAGATTGACATCTTTGAGAACCCCGGGTTTGACATGGAGGCTATCTTTGGCGAGATTGGCGCCCTCATCTGGGTTATTGATGCTCAAGATGACTATCTTGAGGCAGTTATGCGTCTAAACACCACCATTCTCTCCTTGCAGCGAACTTATCCCAACATCAACATCGAAGTTTTCATCCACAAGGTTGATGGTCTTTCCGACGACTACAAGCTCGACATTCAGCGTGATATCACTATTCGTATTCAGGACGAGCTCTCTGATCACGGATTTGAGAATGCTCCCGTCACCTTCCATCTCACCTCCATTTATAACCACTCCATATTTGAGGCTTTCTCAAAGGTTATTCAGAAACTCATTCCTCGCCTTGGAACCTTGGAGTCCATGCTCACTAATCTGTGCCGCACATGCCGCTTCGAAAAGGCCTATCTTTTCGATGTTCTCTCCAAAATTTATATTGCTACAGATAGTGCCACCGCTGATATGGCGAGCTATGAGATCTGCAGTGATTATATTGACGTCATCATCGACATTACAGAGGTCTACGGGACCTGGCAACGCAGCGAGGATGGCCGCAAACGCCTTGAAGGTGAACCGTGGAGCTCATCTCTCGAGGACCAAGTCGGATGCTCGACGGCTGAGAGCTGCCTGGTTTTACATGACAGCAATAAACCTATTATGCTGCGCGAGGTTGACCGCTATCTTGCCCTTGTTGCTATCATGAAGGAAGACTCATACGATAGCATGCCACTTGTGAACATGAACGTGGAGGCTGTTGTGGAGGGTTTGACAGAGTTCTTTCACATTACGAAGCCTAGACAAGGGTGATTGGAGCAGGCTATGAGGCATTGGTTTTATTCTTTCTTTTGCTCAATTGGCTTTTCCATCTTCTTTTGTATCAATATACCTTTTAAGCGTGTCATGAAGATCTGCTTCCATAGCATTACTTCTTTCTGGGTGACCATGAGTGACTACGTTTTACCCGTTATCCTAACCTCTATCCCCGGACTATTTTCGCAGGTGGTATTGTCTAGAATCCATCATGTGACAGGGTCTGGCAGCACGAATGTTCGGAACGTAGTGCGGTTGCTCTCTAATAGGCAGAGCCTCGCTGGTACTTCCCCCCTCACGTCGCTTCTGTCATGAACCTCAATTCGAAGCGGTCTCAATGTCAGTCCCTCAGGGAAGGAGTAGGACGCGAAGCTGTCTGCGGAGACTCGGCTGGTTTCGCTGGGGTTGTTGGAATCGTATGGACTGTAAGCAAGCTTGCTCGGTTGAATAGGTACGTATAGTATCTTGAGCGCATTGTCTGATGTAGATGTTAGAGACAGCTGCGTGTCGGAAGAAAAAACAAATAAAGAAGCACGTGCCTGTTTCAGTGTAAAGAATGACGAGCAGTTCGTCATTGAGGAACTTGAAGTCGATGAGAGCTCGGGAGCCAAGATCAATACTGCATGAGGTCGGTGGCAAGTTGTTGCTGATGCCGTTCATAATCTCAATACTAGCAGAGAAAATGAAAACTGCGTACGTCAGCGTGATGGACGAGTCTTAGTGTAAGAAGTCGATCATACCCTGATTATTGGTCTCCTTTGACGTCAATGCTACCATCATCTTCATATCCTACGTGATACGTGAGTAGGGGATAATTAATTTAAACCAAAGAGACGTACGTTATTTGCGGCCTTGCACATTCGCACATCTCTGTTAGTAATGGGATGGCCAATGAAGAGTTTAATGGGGTCTCCAAATCGGACACTCCTTTTCCTGGCCTCGGCAATGCTTTTGAAGACTCTGTTTGACCAAGTGATCATGTATTTGACTAGGAAGTCAACATGTGGAAGAGCCTTCATGCTAGGCTGGCCGTTCTCAAACTTTTTGAGTTGTTTGTCAAGCACATCTAGCAAGCTGGGCCCATCCTCTATATGTTGCCAGTCTGCTTCGTAATCTGTGCTGTTGATTTCATCAAAGTATATCCTGAGGGGACTCTCAGTAAAATATGTCTCAATATATGTGAGAACTTTGCTGTGATCGATGCTTGCTTCCTTCTCCGTCAGCTCCTCACCCGAGCTTGATGCAAGGCGGTCGATTTGAAAGCGCATCCACATAGAGAACGACGTAAAATGGTCAAGCTCATCCATGACGGAAACCAAAATCTTGTGGCCAACGAGCTTAAGACAGCTGATGATGTCCATTAAGCGGTTGATTTGGGTTGCCGTAAAACCAATGTCATCGCGTGAATCGTAAAACTGAGCCAGCCCCTTTAACCTGCTCAAAATGATAGCGCATCGATCGAGAGCTGGTAAGAAGTTTTCGTGTACTAGGCTTCGAAGATTCTCGAGACCCGACATAACCGCCTTGTCCCAACGTTTGTGTCCCTGCACCGCCTGGTTAGCGATCTTTCAATCACGAGCGGCTGTTATTACCCACGCGCTCTGCAACACTGTCGACCAGCCACTCATGAACAGGCTTATGTGCATGCCCCGTGACGACGGTGTGATAAAGGGCGGCAACAATGTTATGGGGTCCGGTCTCGGCGTTCTCAAGATCTTCTTGGACGCTTCGAAGAAAACGGTTGGGGAGCTCACGAGTGTTTTTCCACTCTACCTGCATGTGAAGTTGAGCCTGCTTGAGGTACCTCAGTAATTTTTGGAGGGTTGTCAGTTTGGATGCTAAGAGAGACAGGTTGATTGGGGAGGAGGAGATGAAGGGCAGATCCATGGGAACAAGATGCATCTCTGCCGGCTCCTCTGCATTCTCTGAGAGCAACAGCGCGTGAGTAGAAACCTCTGGGTGTGAGGCATGGTGAAGTAATGTTGAGCCTTTTGAAGGGCTTGGAGTTGGGCAAGGGAAAGTGCCAATGACAAAGGAGTCATAGATGTTAAGCTGTAGCTTGCTGTCGCTGGTCCCTATGACCATGACATCAACGTGATCGTAGTCCTCTGGCTTTGGAGGCTGAAAGAGAAATTCGATTCCCGTGCGCAGGGTAAAGACCATGGCATCTTCTCTAGGAGGAACTTAGAAACACAGGGAATCTTTGAAAAAGCGGAATTGAGCACATACCCTGAACCCGCACTGCCGCTCGGTAGAGGGCTGATCTTTGGTAATGCTGTGTCAACCTCAAGCAAGGTGAGTTCTCTTGGTAGATCAATGGCGGCTTCATCCCCATGAAACCCCCCCTCATTTAGCAGGGTTCGTTTAATAGCTTGGGACGCAAGATTTATACTCTTGTCAACAATGCTGTTGCTTGCCCAGCCGATGTGCGTTATCTTGACATTGGACGATTCGCACACCTGGATGTGGTGAGCGGCCTTGTTGTTCTCAAGACCCATCAGACGGACGAAGCCATCGCTCCATCCCACTGCGAGAAACTGACCTAGAAGATGGGCGCTTTATTAGACATCGGGTATGGTTTTTCATGGGATATGTGCGAAGGCGACTGACCATCGGGCTTCCACGTTACTGTTTGTGCCTCAGGTGCCCTCTGGCCCGGCGCGGCGACCTGGTGAATCTTTGAAACTGTCTGCCCAGGAGGCCGCAAAATGAGGAGATTTCGGGCTGCTGCATCCCATGCCGCTGATAGGTCCAGGGTTGGGCAGCTCGCTGGGTAGCCATTTGCCGTCTTGTCCTCATACTCAGTTTCGCTAAACAATGTGAGTTGTGTTTCCTGAGCCATCGTTTTCCTGCCTTTATCAATCCTGTAGTTTGACCAAAGTGGCTAGAAGAAACACTCCTTCCGCTTCTCTACACTTAAAAAAGATTGGTCATTCTTTTGGTTGCTGTGTGTGATGAGTGGGCGTATTGTTCAGTTGCAACTTCGTTTGGCGTCTGCGTCAACGCGAATACACAGTGCAATAATATAAATACACTGTACACAGGTGTGTCAGCGAAAACCGATGAGAGCCCAATGAGGTGTCTACAATGAACTAAGGGGTGGGTAAATATAAAGGTCCACGATTTCAAATTATTCAAGTAATCGATACAGAGAAATTGTCTCGCCACGAAATCATTTTCTTATTCCATATTATCGTTGCGCCATTAGGTTCTGAACCCCAGACACTCCTGATGCTCACTACAACTCTGCGACAAAGTCCACCAATCCATAGACATTGGTCTAGCTCCTGAGCTGGACTATTTCCCGAAATCGGCCGGCTTTTTAGGCTCTATCTACTCAATCAAAAAGTTGTCTGCATGAGACTTGATCTCCTTGGAAAACGTAACTTCCTCATCCTCCTCCAGAAGTGATGCCGATAAGACCTACGAACATTAGTTGCAGGCTCAAATGGGGAGGTGAGATGGTAACTTACATCAACATCAATATAAGGGCTCGCCTTGTTGAACCTCACGGTCATGGGGAAGAAATCATTCTCATCACTGGATTCCGCCTCGAATTCGAAGGAGCCATTTGGACTGTCCTCACTCACGCTGCCAATGGTCCACTCTAAAGAGTCGCCTGACACATCATAGGTGGCGTCAAAGCTTGAAACAACTGGCTCAGATCCTGAGTAAGGGATGATGACGCTGACATCTGTGAGAGCATCACTGCCAGTAAGCTCGTACTCAACCGTCATGTTGAACTTGTGACCATCCCTGTTAATCCAAACAGTAAAAGTAATAGGGCACGTGCTGGGATCATCGGTCTTGGGTGAAGCTCTCCATCGTAGAACACCGACTGCATTATTGACGGGGAACCCTCGGGCAGTGTTGCTCATCTGGATGACCTTGGAACCATTGAACAGGTTACGGTCGACATTGGGATGGGTACGGAACTGAGCTCCGTGGGAGGCAACGGCGTTGAGGTTAAGCTTGATTTTGGTCAAGCTGGGATCGGAGATGCGGAGAGTCAAATCACCGCTGATGGATATCGAGTTGACGGCACCCTCACGAGAAAGTTTGGCTGAGATCGTTTCCGAGACGGCAACGTGAATGGCATCGCGGTCCATAGTTGAAGAGATACGAGGCTCGACAGGCTCGGCATGTTGGACCGGGGTTGGGGCGACGAGGGGAGTGTCGTCAATCTCACCGCCCATATCGCCTCGGACTCGCTCGAACATATCGGTCGTCTTGGACTTCTTTCCAAGTTGCATACCCTTGGCCTTAAGCGTAGTAGGCCTTGGTCTAGTTAGCTTATTGTACCAGAACTTTTGGTCTAGTTTCCTTACTTGTTAAACGTCTTGTTCTTCTCGGCCTCATATGAATCGTAGGAGTCGGGACCCGATCGCGAAGGGGGAGTATATGTGGGATAAGTGGGGGTTCGTGGCATGCCTCCTCCCATGCCTCCCATGCTTCCCATGCCTCCCATACCTCCAGGGCGACCGACGCGGGCAGCATCTTTGCGCTGCATTTCGAGCTGCTTCGCCTTTCGTTTTCGTTCCTCGGTCGCCTCCAATTCCTTGTTCTAGACGGGCTGTGAGCATTCAGGGGAGTGTGGAGACAACTGGGGGTGCTTACTCGAGCAATGATCTCCTGGATGCGCTCCTCATGACTCTCCATGTCAAGGAAGGTCTTGATCTGACTGATGGTCAAGTTCTCCCGGTATCCGAGGGTGACCAGCTCATCAAAAGCGCTGAGAAGTTCGTAGGCATTTTTGACGATTTCCCGCTCGTCAAGGCTCTTGCATGTGCTGGTGACAACCTGAGCAAACAGATGGAGGGAGTCGATGTCCTGGAGAATGTTGGATTGGCGGTTGGTGATGAGGACCATGTAAAGTTCGTCGAGGGGCTGGTATACGAAGCGGACATTGTCCTGCTCGACGGTGGTGTGTTGGGTGCCGCTGTCGGCGAGCTTGGGGAATGATGCCAGGAGAGCCTCTATCCGCGATCGTGGCATCTCCCGGAACTGTCTCGAGAGGACAGCTTTCCCTCCGCGGGTGCAAATCGAAGCCGCGAGGACGACCTGGGGCGCGTCAGCAGGAAAACAGGCGGAAACTGTAGTGAGAGTCAATGCGCACCATCGTGGCAGGTTGGATTGAGGAAATTCGGTGTCGAGAGAAGAAGACGAGACGTTGCGTTGGCGGATTCAAACGTCAGTCGCTGTCTCCTGGAGCTGGGCGGGCCAATATTCTAGATGTGGGAGGCGGGACCGTGCTGGCTGCATTGGCTACAGTGGCTAGTTACAGTGGCTCGTGGCTCGTGGCTCAAGGCTTGGTGGGGTCTCTGCTTGGGGACACTTGGGAGCTTGTGGTTGCTCCCACTCTGCGCTAGCCTGTTTATGGTAAGCGTCAGCCTCTCCCTCAGCCTCTCCGGCCCCACGCGAGGTACCTGCCTGAATACCTAATCAACGACGGAACTCTTTTGAATACCTGTGGCCTTCAACTCTCCCAACTTTTCCATTCGCGCCCTGGGATATTCCATTTACTCGCACACCGACACCATTTTCGCTCCTGGAAGGAAATCCAAGAGAGCTAATCTACGCGCACTCTTTGGGCCTTAAACGAACAAATGTCGCAGACCATTCTATCCGACCCCATTTTACATCCTTTTCGAAGCCTTTGATCGCCTCAAGGTTTGACGCGACCCATACATCATACAAAGCCATCTTTCGTTATCTGAAAAGAGTCTGCACCATTTGCCTTAAACCAGCCTCGAACACTCGCGATACTACCCCGGCTCTTAGCCGAGGCTATCATTCAATCAGACCAACACCCAAAACCCTCCTCGCGGTTGCTGAGATGGCCGAAATCGAAATGGAAGTCGATATGGCCCGGCCTTTGGATCTCGAGAGTCACATGGAAGATGACCTCATAGATTTTGACACTGATATGGCCGACCAACGCGAACCAACCTCCCTACACGCTGGTGACAACCATGATCTTTTGGACTCTGAGGAGATCATCTTTGACGCCGTACATACTGACCACCATGTGGAACAAGAAACGGATGCAGTCATGAGCGAAGAAGTGGAGCTAGGCGACATCGAGGACACGATGCACGATGTGGAGGAAATCCAGAACGACGGCAACCAGGAGATCGAACAAGAATTCTACAATGCCGAGGCCTATGACCAGGAAACAGAGCATCAGCCGCAGGAAGAAGAGGAGGAAGGCTATGTGGAGATTTCTCATGAAGCGGACGAGACAACACAAGAGACAGTCAAGGAACAGGCCCACCATCCAGATAACGAGATCGACTACGAACTGGAAGAACACTCTGAGCAGCACGAATCACACGGTGGTGAACTTGAACTAGAGGTCCATGGCCTGGACCCCGCCGAGCCGGAGGACACGATAGAACACCCAGTGAAGGAGGATATTTCTCAGCCCGTGGAAGAGGTCATCACCCAGAAACTAGAGGATCCCCATCACGAACCTGACCAGCGCCAGGATTCGGCGGAAGAGGACGAAATCACGTATGATGAGGGGCAAGACCATGAACCTGAATCTGAAAGACCTGAGGAACTCGAGGGGCTTGAAGCGCTAGAGGAAACCCACGGCCAAGAAAACGAGACTGTCCTCGTTAGTGATGATGATGGTATGAGGGACCAAGTTGATGACTCACAACCTGAGGATGAGGTCACTGGTGGCGAAGATGTGGATGGTAATGGGGATTCCAAAGAACAGGGTACGACGCAAGATGAAATGGCCGAGAATGCTGGACTGGACGAATACGATGTTTCTGCAGATGTTGGCGAAGAGCACAATGATGAGCAAGAAGTTGCTTCGGAGCCGGATCATTCTGTCTCTGGTCAGGGTTCAGCTGCAGTGTCTGACAGTGAATTCCCTGCGATTACAGTACATTACAAGGGTGACGAGTTTCCCTTATTCTCCAACACCTCGTATGGGTTCTTTCCTGAGACATCCATACTTGATGAGACAATGGGCAAATTGCTATCGAGTTTCCGAACGGAACTAGTAAGCGAGATTTGCGATGAAGATGAGTTGGTCTTTCAGATCGATGAGCTTGGACTTGAATTTGCCGAGGTAAGAGCCAACATGAACAATTTTATGATCTGTACTAACAATTCACAGTCAACTTGGCGGGATTCTCTCTCCGGCGTTACGCTACGGCAGATTCTTGAAATTTTTGAGCTCCTGGTCAAGAACCAAGACCCGGATGATACTCGTACATTGTATACATACTTGTTTACAAAACCTTGCGCATCGAAACGACTCGACTTCCTTATAGAAAGTGCCACCGCTGGCAAGGGCCTTGACGAAGTCATCCACCTCTTTGGATCTCCTAATGCAGCTGCTTCCAATGCTCTCGCTGCTGCTAATGCTGCTGAGGATGATAATGTTGAGCATCTGGATGGGTATGATAGCCCGGCTGAGGAGAGCAACGATTCCAATGACAAACCTGAGGATCAAGCCCAATCTGAAGATAACACCGAACAGAACACTTCTCCAGTAGAAGATGAGAATGTTGAGGATGGTGACCAACCTGCAGCTGATGAGTACGATGAAGAAGGTGATCAACCTGCGGCCGATGAATATGATGAAGAGGGTGATCGACCTACGGCCAATGAGTACGATGAAGAGGGTGATCAACCTGCAGCCGATGAATTCGATGAGAGGGATGATATCGAACATGACGCCAATGATACCTCCCAGCCGCAAGACGAGGAGGCATTTGACACCGATGTAGCCGGGCAATTGGACCAAACAAATGGTAAATCCACCACCTCCCCTCCCTCAGCCACCTCTTGCTATTATCCATCTTTCTGTCTCTGCACAAGCTGCACAACGAGATATGCCATTAAACATAGCCAAGAAGAGGATGCGTTTCGGAACACTCTCAAAGCCGAGCAATTTCTCAAGTGGGAAGATGCAATGATCAAGAAGTCACGGCTTGACTCCGGCACAAAAAAATATGCACATACCCACTCCGATTTCAGCGTTACATTTTCCGCAAGAGAAGCTGACGGGAATATTCCAGCCCAAGACGAAAGCGAGTCTAACCCGTTTGTAAACCTCGAACTCGACAACGAAGCGAACGAAGACGAAGTGGACCTCGAAGCGTATGATGCTGAGGACCAGTCCCAACTAAACCTAGACACAGTGAATGTGGGCACTGCCAACACGAGCACAACAGCAACCCTCAAAGATGACGACGAAGCTGGGTCTGTCGTCGTTGATGTTGGCGCAGATATCACTGCGCCTGAGCTTGAAGAGACGACCGAAGCCAACCATGAAGATGAAGTGGACGAGATTGATTGGAGAGATCAGCCCGACGCAGACCATGAGGCGCCCATGCCTGCATCTCCGGCTGGCAAGCGAGCGAGGGGGGATGATGATATCGATGCAGAGGATGAGCAAGGTACGCTCTGGCGTGTTTACCCATTTATATCTAAGAGTTTACTAACACTTGTTAGATGCCAAACGCCGTCGACCCTGAGCAGCTCAAGTCCAACTAACACGATCAACCCAACGCAGCGGTTTCCTCCAGAGCTGGGCAGGGGTCAAAAAGCGATTTGACGACAGCACGAATGACCATGACCATGTCTCTAAGGACTGTGTTTTTATTCGTTTCCCATCCGATCACATTCCCTCCAAACACAACAAAATATCCTCTGTGGTGGTAAGGGCCGTGCGCCGTAACAATATCCAGTGTGCCCCGGCATTTGATATTTCTTCTGTTTTTTCTTCTTCCGTTTTACCCGATAATTTGAAACCGAATCTAGGTAGGTCACTAAAAAGCAACTATAACTGACTCGACAGGGTTTTCGATGCGCATAACACTATTCTAGCGGAGGATCGCTAGTCTCTTGCCCCCTTGGGATTCCTATTTCTTCTTCGGTTGATTTTCTTTATGGATGACTTCTTCGTCGATACCCTTACACCCCCAAAACAAACAAACAACATAGCAATGCGGCACTGATTCGCACGAGACGCTGGCGGATTCGACATTGCACGACGGATGGATTTCAGGCTGGGACAGGGCGTTGGACGGAGTATTGGGTGATTACGTTTGAACTCAACAAGCAAGCGGTGCCTATCGCCAACTGCCAGCTGAGACGGTTGGTGCATTGACCCATGCATAGGATAAGGCGTCTCGAGCCTCGTTATCCGGGGTTTGAGTGAGTAGCCAGTTGATAGGCAGCTATGGCATACAGGGGGCGACCCTGTGAATGTAGTAGTCTTTTTAGATATTAGTTTGACCATGTGGTAGTTGGGGTGAAAAGGTCTGTAAGAGAACCGTACTCGCAGCTGGAGTGGAGTAGAGCTGTTTTGGTGGGACGAATCTTGGACGACTCGTCTATCACGGCTATAGTCAATTCGAATTAATACATTGGAGTACCCTGATTCTCGTTGATCAAAAGCTAGCTAATTTTGCCTTCTCGGTTCGCTTAGCAGAGCCAGCGGTAACTATCCGGAACCCTAGAACCCCCCTGGATGGAACGCTATGCATGTGCTTTCTTCCGAAGAGCCAGGCCTTTCCCAAGCGAATCGATCAAGGATCTAGCCCATGATGCCTCACTACCAACCCGCCCCACCTCTGCATCTTCAGCAAAGCTTACCCTCTCAGTGTACCAGTCTAACCAGCTCTCTGCCCTTGCCCCTTCGTCCGCCTTTAACAACCCAACACTTACATTAATAAGACCAGGGCGCCACTTGTCATGCCAGAATACGGTAGCGCCGCAGGCACCACAAAACTCACGGAAGACACCTGAGGATGAGTTGTAGCTTCTCAAGATACCACTCGGGAGGCTATCAAAGTCAAGGGGGATGGTTTCCAACCCCCCTCCGGAACTGGGGACGTGAAAAAAGATGTTGGTCCGAGGGACAAACGCCCATACTTGAACCTCAAATCCAGAGGCGAGGCGACATGAACGGCAGGCGCAGGTTCCACTAAGATATTTCTTACCACCAGCACGAATCCACCACTTCTCATCTTTGGGATTCTGCGTGATGGCCTCATCCGTGGTGTAATAGGGATGTATAAGGTCGGAAAAGTTGGATTTGGGATGGTAGCTAGCGGGATTTGGACGGGTAATGTGGAAGCTCACTCGGCCACAGGCACATGATGCCGGGAGATTGTTTTCATCCGAGGCATCGCTGGGAAGAGAGGGAGATTGCATCCCGTGCCTATGGAAATCTGAGAGCCACACAGCACCGCCCCCATCTATCGTATCTGAAACATGGACATGGCGTGTAGGGCGTGATGTCATCGGCCAATGGTCAGGGAGACTCTCGATAATGACACCGGTAGCCAGTTCCCATTGTGGATCTTGGTGCTGATCCTTTTTGCAACGGAAAATGTGACACCCGCAGGTTGAGCAAAAGTATCGTGCCCACCCATCTGGTGCGATAAACTCCGAAAGTCCATGATGACCGGGGGTTTCGATGGGGCAGTATGAGGCGAATAGCAAGCCTGACGAATGACGACAGGCATCACAGTGGCAGAGGGTCAGCTGGGTATTGGACGACAGCTTTGAAGGGACTAGCTGAGAGATGGCGCCGCACAAACACGCGACTCGAAAAGATGGCGGTTCCATGAGGGCGGGAATCACGGAAAATGCAATTACGATGAAAGTTGTTGACGCACGTCCGCAATGGAACCATCGTCAAAAATGCGGGGCTGCTGCATCATGTTCCGTAATTAGCAACCTGTAGGTGGAGTGACAAGACTTTGATTCAGACGGCGCGTGCGTGTAATGAATTTCAGGGGTCGACACCAATACCCCTGTCGGGGGTTCGTCACTCGAGCCCGACTACGGGAGATATTCCGAACAAGGGGTGGCACCAGCGTTGGTGAGTGGCTTTTTGCATCGTTTGCCTACAAAGATGGCGAGGATAGAACCAAGCGACAGGGAGCCGTTTAAACCTTGGAAGCGGTAGTGTCGGGGCTATTCCCAACTGCGGGGGTTCGGTCGGGAAAGGAAAGAGAGAGAAAAAGACAGCATATGCAAGGGTTGTTAATTGAAAGATGTTTCAAGAGAAGGGCGTTACTGTTTGATGGAAATAATCCCCGTCCAGTGACAGGGACTAAAACCAATGACTCCCGGCCGAGAGACTCACGAATGGTGACCCAGGATAAGGCCATGTCCTTCCTGGGGGGAGGGGGGAGAGGGTTATTGCCTCCCAGTCTGCGATACGCCATCTGAGAATGAGGCTGTCTGGGAGGATCGAGATTGGGAACGAGAACGGAGACGGGACACAACCCTCCCTCCCTGCCGCGCGGGATGGGATGGGACGGATATCAATTATCGGGATGATGCATGTCAAGGGAGGGACGCCGACTAGCTTTGGTGAGCTGACCAAGTCTGGAATGTATCGACAAATTTTAAGCGCTGTGAGTTCTCATCATGTCGATCAGGGCCATGGCGGCTTCCATCCACTGCCCATCAGCATAGGTCGGATTAGGCAAAGTCAATTGAGGCCGTCAGCTGTCAGGCCACGGCGCGATTGTCCGCTCTAAAAAGGCAGCGAATTCTAGAACAGCGTCTTTCGAGAACCAAGACGGTCTGGCCGTGCCTAGTCAGGCGGGCGCTGGCTGGAGCCAACTTTGTGTGAACAAATCAAGCACATCGGCCGTTTTAGCAGCAATCAGGCTCAGCAACTGAGCCGCAGTTCAGGGGTGGCAACCCAGTAAGCCCGTATCTGGCTGACGCGGACACGAGAGAGAGAAAAAAAAGTGTATGGAGCAAAAGTGGAAGGCAGAGAAGAGGGTAGTTCCGTGCGGCAAGGGCGTCAGGGATTGTGATGTTCTTGGTGGGCAAGAGGAAAAAAAAAGGACCAAGTCAATGAAAAGGGAGCAGAAACAGGCGCCCATTGCAATGCAACAGCGCAATATAATGGGTACAAAGGAGGTAGCAATGCATTGCATTTCTCAAGGCTCTCTCTCGCCCTAATTAGCCATCTGCACATGACCATATCTGTGACGCTCCTGCGTTGGGCATTTGTCTGACAATGGTACAATCAGTGCCGAGTACGTTGGCACTTGTGCATCCGGACAAGCATTAGTTCAGGGGGGCAAGGGGGGAAATCAGGTACTTCGCGAGTGGGTGGCCCACTGATGTACCATTGCCGATACATTTTTTTTTAAACCCAGGCAACCATATTTCATACATTACAAAGTGATTGCAGGTTAGTTTATTTGTAACGGGGTGGTTTATATAATTCTCATCGGAGCTTTCGCAAACACTTTTAAACCGAGGGATGAGTGCCGGGAGCCGTAATTAAATAATGACGTAAATAATAATTAAATGAAAGAAAGGGAAGAGTGCGAGAGATCCCTTATAATCAAAGATTCAACCCATCGTGTCAGGTTCCCCCTTCCTCAGGTCCGCGTTGGTGTTCTACGTCTGTGCCAGCGGGTATGTGGCTGGTGCCAGGCTGTTCATTGTCTGGAGGGGCGAGTAATGGTGGCCTTTTCAGGGCACTTCAGGGCAAAATGCACTAAGTTTCAGAGGGCGAACGACCCTTGCCAGCTTTGGCCATCCCTGCCGCCGAGAGACCCTCAGAGGTGGAGCACCCTTCTAACACAGCCTTCGCGCCGACATCCCCAGAGCTGTGGGCCAGTGGACCAGCGGGGGACCTTGGGGTACGAATACAGCAGGCTCAGGAGGCTTGTAGTGCGCTGAGATGAGGTGTCGCCCTCATTTCACCCAGTGAAGGATGCGCACAGGACCTGCACGAGGCTGGATTTTTTTTTTCCTTCTGAGGGGAGGAGGGGAGAACAGCACTGCAGCGCCTCGTACCCAAGCGTGCTAAGGCGCCGAGCTGTCCTTATCCATTTTTGGTTCTTGTTCCAATTTATGCTCTTCGAACTTGCAGTTGGCCAATATATTTCCTCCAGCTGTCTACTTGCACATCTCCGAATGCTTGCTTCTATTATAGTCACAGTTTCTTTTTTTCTCGCATTCTTTTTTTGCCCTCTTCGCTTCCTTTTGCTTACTTCACAGCTCAATCCCGTCAGCCTCTCGCGCCTCTTGGTCTACGCCGCCCGCCGCTATTCGCCGCCCACACCACTCACGCACCCTCACACACCCCCTGGCCGAGTCCCGTCCAAAGGCCTCGTCTCCGCACTCCCACACACGACAAACACACGCACGCCTAAGCCGAACCCACCTGGACCACCCTTGGCCACGCTGGGACACCCTGGGGCACACGCTACTCACCCAGACCACACACACTCTGCCTCCCGGGCCGCCAACGACTACCACTAGGTCCCCCCGTCTTGCGTTCCCAGCACAGCCAGAACTGGTACTCGCAGCTTTATCCAGCCAAGCTGTCCCTTTCCCTTTTGCTTTCGCATCGCATCGCATCGCATCGCATCCCGCCGCGTCTCTTTCTCGTCTGCGCCCTCGACGCGAATCAATACCCGACGACCTCAACGACTCCTTTACGACTACCAACGCAGACAGCCTGGCTTTGCCTCGACCGACACGAGACGTCGCGATCACCAGGACTGACCCCCCTCCATCCCAGCCAGTATCACCACAACCGCCCCTTGCGCCAGCCACCATCGCATACACTTGCACGACTCCTTCATGCCTCGTTACTGAAGCCTGAAGACCCCGTCCCCGCCGTCTTTCTGCACACTCCATCCTCTATCCCACCCTCGTTTCTCAAGTCGTCCCTCGCCCGGTGCGAGCGTTTGACCAGCTCAACCCGGTCTCTTTGGCGCAACTGAGCCGACTCCGAACCGAACCTTAGCCAAGGTGCATCCAAGTCTTTCAAGCCAACCGACCCAGCTTTGAGCGTTTTGCTCGCTCGCTCTCGTTAAACACAATGATTGAGGACAAGTATGTCAATCACTATCACAACTCCGTCACGCTCCCCATCCCCGTGAGGATTGTGCTGACCTTTCCTACCAAGATACATTGGTTTGGCCCTTGCCATGGCATCGGCTCTGGCCATTGGTATGTTTCCCCATCCCTTGGGTTGGATTTTCGCCGCCGCTAATACTTGCTCCTCAGGAACTAGTTTTGTCATTACCAAGAAGGTCCGTTAACTCAACCTCGTATTCGCCATCGAATCTGCGTCGTCACATCTCTAAATGCCTGGGAAACCGTGTCGATTCCTGAAAAACATTGCTGACTGTCGGATTAAGGGATTAAATCAAGCAGAGGAACGCCATGGATTCGAGGGTGAAGGCTTCGTCTATCTGCGGAACCCCTTGTGGTGGGCTGGTATCGCAACTTGTGAGGAAACTTGCGCTCCGATGTGATGTGCTCCCCGACTAACCTGACGTGTGATCACAGTGGCTACCGGAGAAGTGTGCAATTTCGCTGCGTATGCCTTTGCCCCAGCTATTCTCGTCACTCCTCTCGGAGCTCTCAGCGTCCTGATTGGAGCTGTCCTGGGATCTTATTTCCTCAATGAAGAGCTGGGAACCTTGGGTAAGCTTGGCAGCGCCATTTGCTTGATTGGCGCCGTGGTCATTGTCCTCCACGCTCCTGCGGATGAGGACATTCAGACCATTGACCAGATTCTTCACTATGCTATTCAGCCAGGTAAGCGCAATCGGTCAACTTGATTTCGTGTCGAGTAACATCGTCTAACTTGAGGATCAGGTTTCCTTCTTTATTCCATCGCCGTCGTCGCCTTCGCGGTTTTCATGATTTACAAGATTGCTCCTGTGCACGGCAAGAAGAACGCCCTCATTTACCTGTCCATTTGCTCGACAGTTGGCTCCATTTCCGTCATGTCTGTCAAGGCTTTTGGCATCGCCCTCAAGCTCACATTTGCTGGCAGCAACCAGTTCAGCCATCCCTCTACTTACGTCTTTATGATCCTCACAACCGTCTGCATTCTTACTCAGATGAACTACTTCAACAAGGCCCTGGCCTGCTTCCCAACCAACATGTAAGTCACGTAGAGCTTTCCCTTCCACAAGTACAGCTGCTTATCGAGTATTCCCAGCGTCAACCCCTTGTACTACGTCACCTTTACGACAGCTACGCTTTGCGCCTCATTCATTCTCTTCAGCGGTTTCAACACCACCGACCCCGTCAACACTCTCTCGCTTATCTGCGGCTTCTTGATCACATTTACCGGTGTGTACCTGCTTAACCTCTCAAGGGGTGATCCTCATGGACGCAAGCTGGTTGTCGGTCGAGGAGGATCTGATGCTGTTGGTACCGACATGGTTTCCGGCCTCCAGACCCGACTTAGCATGCAGTCCCGGCGAAGCAACGACCCCTCGCGACACAGCGTGAGCAGTCTGCACGGCGATCGCGAAGGGCTCATCCGCGCCTACGATGAGGAGGCCAACGGCTTCGCTCTTACAGACCTCGCCGATGACAGCGACGATGGCATGCGCCGTGCTAATGGATCGAACGGCAAGCGATACGAGAACGGAGCCGAACTCAGTAATCGCAAGGCTGGTGACAGGTAATGCACTTTGGCACAGCAGCAGTATTTGTTATAGAGGGGCAGAGCAGGTGGATACTACTGGAAGTATCCTTTAGATGCTCATGGCTCCGATTTTCTGTTTTTTCTCCATCATCTTTTGGGCACGCTGTTGTACATTTCCGACGCCATTTGACCGAGCGAGAGATGCCTAGACCACGGCCGGGTGTAATCATGAATGATACATACACGCAACACTTCATGGGATATGCAGGTGCAGGTGCCACCGCTCCAGGTTGTGTGTGGGGTTGGGTCTCAGAAGCTGATGAGATGTATTGTTCTACTGGAGTATTACGGATATGGTCTTGGACGGCGTTGGCGGGATCTGTATCTGGACCGGGAAATCTGGTTCTACTTGTACGATACTTGGTTGCATGACGACAAGAAAGGAGAAGGATGACGCCAGTTGGCGTTTTTCTGCCTTGCATAGTAGCAAGGGCAGCAAAGGGGAAGGGGACAAGTGTCTTGAGCATGAGAAGATATGTCGGCATCACTGCCGCTTGTGAATTGGAATGTCAAGAGAGACCGGTCCGGGATGTTGTAGAGTTTGCTATTTTTTTTTATAAGTCGCATGGCTTGGGAGATTGGGAGAAGACTGTTTGATATCATTTACACTGCGCTTTTGGTTTGAAATATTCAAAATGGCGGAATGGGTTAGAAGGGGAGTTTTTGTCGGATTGCAGACAAAAGCATAATGAAAATTAAATCAATACGCACACGCCATACGATGTGATATTTGTCTTAGACACATGTAGACCATGAGAGCAGGAGGTTGGTGACTTAGTGAACACTCCAGGCCTTTGGTCAAGTCGTTCGAATTCCTCACTGCTCAGTAAGCACTCACATAAAAAGGCTAAACATGATCGCGCACACATACACACATACGCACATGCGCATATACTACACACATATAAACATCACACCAAACAGACACATAATGATTGATTGTTGGTAGACAGACTGAAAACACGAGCCTTGCACGTGTCATCAAAATCTTCGGGTCTCATTTTTTTCTTTTATGCTTTGCCTACCATTACAAGCAAGAATGAAACCGTCCGTGCCCTTTTAGCAGATGCAAATGATCAATTGACGCCTGAGTAGACCTCCGTCCCTCAACCACTTTCCCAGCTCCCATAATCTCATCAAATCACAGAGGATATAAAGGGAACCGCCTATTGCTCAGCGGGCTCGGCACCCTCAGCAGCCTCCTGCTCGGCGACACGAGCATCCTGAGCAGCCTGGGCCTGGGCGGCCTTAGCACCGTAGTCCTGGCTCACGGGCTGGAGGACAGCCTGCTCCTCCTTGGGCTCGATAATGGTGACGGCATCGGGAAGAGCCTTCTGGGGACCAGCCTTGCCCTCAGGGTCGGCACCGCGCATGATCTTGACCTTGATACCGAGCACACCCTGTCGGAGGAGGACGTGGCGGGTAGCAGTGTCGATGAAGTCCTTGGCGGGCTGACCAGAGTGGATCATGAAGCCGTCAGTGAACTTCATGGACTTGGCACGGGCGGCACGGAGCTTGCCGGAGACGACAACCTCGCAACCCTTGGCGCCGGACTCCATGATGAAGCGGAGGACACCATAGCAGGCACGACGGACGGCAAGACCGTTGAGAAGCTTGTAGCGGAGGGACTCGCACTGAGCGACGGCGGAAAGACCACGGTTCTGGACCTTGGCGGCGTAGAGGGAGACAGAGTTCTCGGGGAACTTGAATCGCTTCTGGATGAGCGAGGTGAGCTCGCGAATGCGGCGGCCCTGCTCACCGAGAACCTCCTGGGTGTGGGTGGCGCGGATGATGATATCGGTGACGGTGGGGGTGACGCGGACCTCGACGCCAGAGTAACCCTCCTCAGCGAGCTCGCGCTGGAAGAACTCGTTGAGCTCGGCGTAGAAAACACCGTCGGCGACGAACTTTCTCCTCTTGGAGCTAAAAGAGAGAAGTGAATGTTAGCAAATGTGTATTCTCTGCGGCTGAATTGTAAATGCGCTGCCCTCGAGTGAGGCACTCGGGGTGTTGCGAAACGCAACAAGAAAGAAAGAATCCCTCCCACAACGGCGGGGTGTCAAACATCGAGGCGAAATTATTTTGAATATTCAACGGCGACAATGACACGAGAGCGATGCGACGGCGGGCAGCGGGCAATGTGCAATGGGGAAACTCACATCTGAGCACCAGGGTGAGCCATTTTGAATCTGATTTGGGAGGCTGAACTGTTGTCGTGGACGGAGTTCGAGGGCTGGTTGCAGAGAAGATTCGCGATCCTAGGATTCGAGGTGGTTTGGCAAGCGCTCACAAAGGCCCTGGACACTGGCTCGATTTTTTGGTGTGGGTTGAGCCCTAAAATTCGCACACTGTGGCTGACCAGTGGCTGCCCGAGGGGCCGCAAGGCCGGCCTGCTGGAGGAAGGGTGGCGTTCGTCTCAATCTAGTCGGTGCCCGGAGAAAGTGTTTTTCACTAGTCTTGGGTCCAGCATAGGGGGCCCCGCCATCCCGACTGCTCTTTTCTCCGTAGGAATACTGACGCACGGACCAGTCCTGACGTCTTGTGCTTGGGTTGCTTGGGCGTCCCTGCCTGTGCTGTGCCGTCAGGTCCGGAATCTTTGGTCGAGCCCCGCGCTGGAGCCCAGAGTACCGACTGATGTGGCTTGTGATGATGGATTGACTAAATCAAGCAACCTTGCCCCTCGTCTCCCTGTAGATTTGCGAAGCTTCGTCTATTGCAACGTTTTCTCTGCTCGCAGGGTGTTGTGTTAGCGCAAGCCTCCTTTTTAGACCAGTCGGCCATCCTTTCTCACGGCAGATCATGTCTGATACGGCATCATAGCCCCCCCATATCCCACGCTTCCTGCGGTCTTTCCTCTGTCATTTCGAGGCTCCGATCACCGCAGCATTCAAGACGACAATACTTCACTTATCCAGACATACCTACACCTCACTTAGCACACGCCCGCATCATCATAGCAACTTTTTTCTCTGCTGCGCGCCCTCGAACCACCGACGACGGCCTGAACAGCGAAACCTCCTGGTCAATCTCGCGGCTCCCGCCGCTCGTACCTCGCCATCATGGAGGCTCGAAAGGTATGCGCCAACCGGCTTTCTACCTTCTTCTTGCAAACCAGGCCCACCGGTCTACGCGGAAGTCCTAACGCCTGCGCCTAGATTATCGAGAACGTCCAGGGAATCAACGGCGGCCAGACGACCCATGGCACCCTTCGCTTGACCGACTTCCACCTCGTCTTCTGCGCCCCAGTTGACCAGTCCGGCACAGCCACCACGAGCGCTTCGAGTGGCCCGCCCAAAGTCCGCGAACGATGGATCACATTTCCTATGCTCTGCTACTGCAGCTTCCGTCCTGTCCCTCCAGGCTCGCGACAAGCCCCATCGATCCGTATCCGGTGCCGCGACTTCACATTCGTCACTTTCAACTTTGGCAATGCCGAGAGCGCACGCGAAGCGTTCGACTTCATCAGAGCACGCAGCTGCAGGCTAGGAACTGTGGAAAAGCTGTATGCCTTTAGTCATAAACCACTAAAGCACGAAAAGGAAGTCAACGGCTGGAATGTTTATGATCCCAAGGCCGAGTTTCGGCGGCAGGGAATCAGCGAGAAGCTCCCGGACAAGGGCTGGAGGATCACGCATATCAACAAGGATTACACATTTTGCGATACATATCCTGCGTTCCTGGTCGTACCTTCCAAAATATCAGATAATGTCCTCAAGTACGCCAGGGAGTTTCGGTCGCGAAATCGCATCCCTGCCCTCTCTTACATCCACCCCATCAACAACTGTACCATCACGCGAAGTTCGCAACCCTTAGCAGGAATCACTAGAAAGACAAATGTCCAGGATGAGAAACTGGTAGCAGCATCCTTCTCGGCATTGGTACCACCAGGCTCTGAGGATAGCACCCCGCCATCAAGCCAGCCCGACATATTGAATGGGAGTCAAACTTTACAGCAAGATCTGTCCGAGACGGAGCGTTTCGAGGATGACCTCATCTCAAAATCCGCTGCTGTCTACGACGAAAAGACAGGAAAGCGCCTCGTGTATGGTGCTCAACAGAGCAATCTCATTGTAGATGCCCGTCCCACCATTAATGCCATGGTAAACCAGGTTCAGGGTATGGGATCGGAAAACATGGATAAGTACAAGTTCGCACGGAAGATTTTCCTTAGTATTGAGAATATTCATGTCATGCGAAACTCCCTAGCCAAGGTTGTTGACGCTATCAAAGATGCCGATATCTCTCCTCTGCCTCCGAACAGAGATCTGCTCCACCAAAGTGGATGGTTACGGCACATCCACGATGTTCTTGACGGTTCGGCCATCATCACAAGACAGGTGGGAATCAACCACTCACATGTCTTGATTCACTGCTCCGATGGCTGGGACAGAACAAGCCAGCTGAGCGCTCTAGCCCAAATCATGTTGGATCCCTACTATCGTACAATGGAAGGTTTCATTGTCCTAGTCGAGAAGGACTGGCTCTCGTTTGGGCACATGTTCCGGCTGCGTTCCGGACACCTGGGCCACGAGGATTGGTTTTCGGTCCAGAAGGATGCCTTCGCTGGCTCAAAGGTTCAGCCAGGCGAGAATGATGGACGGGGCGATGCGTTCCAGAACGTCTTAAGCGGAGCTAAGCGGTTCTTTAACCAAAATCTGAATCAGGGCAAAGATGAAGGGGACCTGGACTCAATTAGTGAAACGGCTTCTGGGAAGGTTGTTGATGAGGAAGCCACAAGCCCCAAGATGGTCAGCCCTGTCTTCCATCAATTCCTTGACTGCACATATCAGCTCCTGCGACAGAACAAGACACGCTTCGAATTCAATGAACGATTTTTGCGACGTCTTTTGTATCATCTGCACTCGTGCCAGTATGGCACTTTCTTATACAACTCAGAGAAGCAGAGATTGGACGCTCGGGTTGCTGAGCGAACCTCCTCAGTCTGGGATTACTTCCTTTGCCGCAAGGCTGAATTCTCTAACCCCGATTATGATCCGACAATTGACGACCACACCAAAGGTAGAGAGAGGATTATCTTACCTCGTCTCAAAGAAATTCGGTGGTGGCATCAGCTATTCGGACGAACAGAGGATGAGATGAACGGAGCGTTGAATGCTGCCGCCGCGGCCGAAAATGACCGGCAAGCTGCTATCTCCAATTTTCAGTATCCCAGCGTGGCCCATGCCGAGCAGGATGTTGATTCATTAGCGCCCAGCTCACAGGATTCATCCATGGCAGGCACTCACTCGGTGCTAGCAGCAGTTGAGACTGCACACGAGACATTGACCCCAAGTGCGAGACATACTTCTCTAGAACGAAGTGCTTCATCCGAAGGCCCCAACCCGTTCGCAGCGATCCGGGACGGCATTGCTGGTTTGAATATAGGCAAAAATGTGTTGACCACGTTCAACCAGGGCGGCTCGCTGTCGTCCAGCACCGACCCCACACCCGCTCGCACTCGTAGCGACCAAGAGCTGCGAGAGATGGCATAGAAGGTCATGTTCCGATTCCCGGCCGCGGGTCCATATTTGATCGTTGAAACTCATGACACAGTCCGACACTCTTGTCATTGGCAGCATTCGCCAGGCCCACAAATCCTGATGAGTGAAAATTCGACCCTCTCAAATCATGGACGAAATTTTGCGAGTACCTGTCGCAGAGGACAGAGCAGCCTAGAGCTACCACGTCAGTACTTCAGGTGGAAGAAAGCCGGGAACACTCTGGAAAGTGGCTGCATGGGAAATGATCAACCTAATACAGGCTCCTTCTGGAGGCTGTCTGGGCTGCTCCGAGAGTGGACATATCTACTCACTGGGCCGTAGCTATAAAATCAATTGCCGTGGGAATATGCTCGAAAGTAAATTGGCGTTGGCCAAGTCTTAGCTTGAGTGGCCTTTCGGCCTTTGTCGTATCACTTCAAGGTTCTAAAACAACAAGAACAACACACTTCATATTTGGCGTTAAACGTGGGTTACTGCACATATTTGCCCCAGGGAATCGAGCGATGAGCGAATCTGTTGAACAAAGAATATGAAAATAAGAATATAGGGAGCGTGGACACCGTCCTATGATGAGTTGCCAATAGCGGGTGCGTCCCAATAGAATCACAATACAAGAAGTAGTTGCCACTATAGCGAAATCCGTGTGAATAGACGAATTCAGGCATCAAATCTGGGCCAGTGGAAACCCATGGATTGCATGATTTACGCACATCTCTCGTTGAAAACTTTTTTTTTCCTTTTGTCTATCTCGTAACGTCATCCCGGGCGTGGAAACGCAGTTTGTATACATGCGCTGAATTTCAGGTCCCCATAAGCTTGAGCGGGCCACCTGGTTCTCTTGAACATGCTCGCAACGGGGGCACATGCATGTTCCTAGATCTTGTCGTGTTTCTCTTCGGTCCGCTTCTTATCTGCCCCGTCTACGACACCATCTCCTTTTCCCATTCCATCTTGTTTTTAGCCATATGCCCCCGGCGATCTATACTCTACTCTGCTCGTCTACAGGAAAACTTCAATGTTGATCTCTAGAGTGCTAACAGGGTACCTAGACAAAGTCAGCATCAGAATACAGGATTAAAGAAAGACAGGACACATTACGGACCTCAAATCAAACTTCTCCAGAACGGTGGGGTGTAGAACACCGAATTCACCGATGCGATGCTCCTTGCCACCGACACGGAGATGAACGGAAGCAGCGTGACCAGGGAAAAAGGTATCGTCATTAAGTTCCTCGATCCAGTAGCCATCGGGCTTGCTGGAGTCGTTCTCGGTCAAGAAGTTGGTACGGAGCATGAGCAAGACTCGGTCGAGTAAACCGTGAACCATCTCGAAACCGCTTGTTCGGCCGTACCAGGCAGCAGAGAAATGGCGTTCGTTGCGAGCCTTACGCTCTGTGGACTCATCCTTGAAGACGACGTCAGAGGCCTCAAAGATCTTCATGGGGACACTGTGGCCCTTGTTCTCGCGAATGGTCTTGAGAAGACCAGGGAGCAGGGTTGTCCGCACAACCTGATACTCAGCAGTCTTGGGGTTGGCAAGTCGCACAACAGTGTTTCCATCATCCTTACGGTTGAGCCAGGCAAAGTTCTCGTCGTGGCTGCACAGACTCAGAGGCAGGACCTCACTCCAGCCGGCCATGGCGGCCTCAATTCGGATGATGTCAGTGAGCTTGTTGACCGGCAATGGAGCACCAACGGTCGCACTGCGGTTAGGAGCAGTACGAGGAAGGTTGTTGTAGCCGTAACACACAGCAAGATCTTCCATAATATCACACTGGTGGAGAACATCGGCTCGGGTTGGTGGAATGGAAACCTCGAGGATGTTGGAGTCCTTTTCAGAATGCTTACAGGTGTAGGCCATCTTGGACAAGAGTTTGCAGAGGCTCTCAGGGGACTCGTTGAGGCCTGTGCAGCTGTTGAGGTAGTCGATCTCGACATCAAAGACTCGGGGCTTGAAGGCGGGGGTGACTCGGGTGAGGTTGTTGTGCTCTGAGACAATCTTGACAGGCTCAATAGCAAAGGGCTCGGCGCAGTACATAGAAAACATGGTAACCATCATGTCAGTTACGATCTCCAGCTTGGTAAGATCAGTTGCGGTGATCTCGATGAAAACGTTTGTGGTGTCGAGAGTGATCTTGGAGTGATTGCCGTTAATGATGGGAGGCAACGATCCGACGATCCTGTTGGCATCATAGATGGCGGGATAGACGGGAGAGTCGCGAATAATATGCAGGTAGCGACCCAAGTGTTTGTCGTTCTCATAGAAAGTCATCAACTCCGCAGAGTCCATCTCCTTGGTCTGGTTGAGGGGGATGAACTTGATGTCTTTGGGGGGGAGGGCCTCATAGGTAAAAGGTCCCTGGACAGTGTCGTAATCGTGGGTTCCGATGGAAACAAGTGTTCGGTTACGGGCCAGGTTTTGATGAAGCTTGTCCTGGAGGGCAATGAAGGATTCATAGCGGTCCTTGGTGAACTTGACGCCGCGCAGAATGGCGCCAGAGACGTAGGGTCGGATTTGCTCGGTCTCAGGACGAACAGTGATGGTCTCCAGCTTACCGTCCTTGGGCTCGACAAGACGGAAGTTGGGTGCGGGTGTTCGGCCGCGGAAGATGTTTAGATTGAGAGCAATGCCCTCAAAGCAGAGCATGTCATAGCGGTTGGCGGGGATCTCAATCTTGAGTTGGGGGGGCTCCTGGACGCCATTGACGATAGGGCGGTCGTCATTTTCGGTATCCTCGTCAAGTTCGATACCGAATTCGAAACATAGGTCCTCGAATTCCTCGGTCGTGAACCTGTTTTTGTGGGAGAGGCATGGTCAGTTACATGATTCTTGTCGACGGACATAGGTGAGGGGGGTCTCATGGGCGAAGGAGGGGCATCATGATCCGCACTTTTGACCGAGGGCCTCGTAGAGCTTGTACTTGTCGACGGCGATGGTAGGCATGGCGAATCGGAGGAACTCAGTCGCAGCCTCTGGCCTGGATAGTGTTCCTGTCCAAGGATTGTAGACGTAGGTAGCTCTCCCGTCGGTCTTGGGACGTGAGCGCGGGACGTGAGACGTGGGCCAGGGCGTGTACTGAGTCACAGAAATTTTGGGTTACGGTTCAGAGAATCATCAGTGTAACGATATAATGCGACTTTTGGTTTGGCAGCTACCCCTCACCAAATTCAGGTACCCCGCTAGCGGAACCTGGTGACAACTGGCGGGGTGAAGGTCTGTTCGGATCATCAATGCTCCTCGCGCCGATGACGGCCTGAACGAGGGACGTTTCGACAACATGTCCTGTGGCTAATGGAGGGGTAATAGTGCGCCGCACACGACACAGAAGCGCAACGGCAGGACGTTATACATGCGTGGTAAATCAGTCATGTTTCTCGTAGCCTTGTCCAGGGGGAAGTACATGGTAGCTACAGTTGGAATATAAGAGGCTCGGACCCGTGGAATCGTCCCCAACTCGCTATTTCTAAACATTTTAGAGCTGAAACTGGAGAGCGGATAGCTCCTCTCGCAGCTAACATCCATTCACTGGTGAGCTGGCTATTGACAACACTATTGCTCCTCGATGAAACAACTTCTCATGGATAGCATGACGGTTTGTACATGGCTGTTGGTCTCCCTAGGCTATTCTGCGCCAAACCCCTTTTCCTATCCTAGGATCAATCGCCCGGAGTGCGCATGACTACGTACTTCGTCGAACTCCTCGCATCAAACTTTCGGTCACCCCGACCAAAGTCTCTGAAGCTTGGCGGGCATCCGTCATTCCCTACCGGTGCTACAGAGCCCAATTGCCCGCCCGACCACGAAACATCCCAAATCATCTCCAGGGCCGTATTTCAAACGTTTGCAGCGGCGGCGATGGTTTTGGTGGTCACAACCAGCCCAGATACCACCTCTAGCAACACGGTTTCAGCTGGAACAGAGCTCTCTGTCTGTGCGTTTGGCCCTGGGGACATGGCGGAGAAACCTGGTCAGAGTAAGCAATCCTGCGTAGCGACAATCAGGATGGATTGATTCATCCCAAAACCGAGACAACCGGAGATTTGAGCTTGCGCCTCATATTTCTCATTGGTCTCGCCTCGTGCCATCCTCTACAAACGTAGACGACGGCTATTTTAGACGTATTTTGGCCAGTTGTGTGCGCCTGCTACGCGCTTATCAGAGCTACCTTGCCCCTTATGCGCTGGCCGTAAGTGTGATGAGCGCTGGATAACTACGGTACGGCGTAGGGGTTCGCCGACCTAATTACATACAACCCAGTACAAACCCAATGAGATCGAGTGCCACAGAAACCCCTCTCCACTCCAGCCACAGCAACCTAAACTGTCTGGGGCATTGGGTCATGGTGCCTGGCACCTATGGTGCTGCTTCACTCCTAGCCCCCCCTCTTTCCCCCTTCGGCTGGCTGGGCTCCAACGCAACAGGTACATGACGCTGAAGATTATAGCACGCAGCCGCGGCCACAGCGCTCCCTCCAGCACCAACCAAAGAGCTCCCCCACTAATAATTGCCTTGGTTTAGCTGCCCACCCACCAGCTGCCCACTGCTGCCCACTGCTGCCCACTGCTGCCCACCACCGCCCGCTGGGCTCTCTAGTGCTACCGCTGCTGAAGAAGGCTCCTCCACCTATCCTGGCCATCCCCTTCTTCCCAGCCAACTCAGAGCATCCTCTCTTCTTCCCTCCCTCATTTCATTCACATGTCCCCGGCCAAGGCCACTCCCTCCGCTTCCGCTTTCAACATCACATCCACGGCCAAAGCCATCTCCTTCCGATTCCCTTGCCCGCTGGTCAGTCGCTGTCCGACATCGCGCTGACCTGCTTCCCTTCTCCCGTCCGCCTAGCCAAAAATCGTGTGTTGGGAACTCCGCGCAAATCATTGCATCACCCACCCACTCACACGCGATCCACCCCCCATTCTCGCATCCTCCATCCTCCTCCTCCCTGACGACTACTCTGCTTCAGTCGAGACGCCGCCTTCCTCCCTCGACTCTGCCGCGACCCTGCCGCCCTGCACGCCATGGCTGACGCGCCCAACTCCAGCGATGAGCTGTACCCCATCGCCGTTCTCATCGACGAGCTAAAGGTATGGCGGTGACGCCACGCTATCCCACTGCTGTTGCTTCTGAGGCTCTTCCTTTTGAAGCTGATGCTGCCGCTCCCCGTCTCCATGCTGAGCTTTTGCTAACTTTTTGTTTCACCCCGCCAGCACGACGATGTTCTGCTCCGTCTCAACGCCATCCACCGCCTCTCCACCATTGCCCTTGCCCTCGGCGCCGAGCGAACTCGAGAGGAGCTCATCCCCTTCCTCGATGGTCAGTCAAATCTTGGCCCGCTGCCATGCCCCTCCTCCGCCTATGCATGATAGTTCAGCTTCGCCTAACCAAAACACATGTACAGAATCTGTCGAGGATGAAGACGAGGTCCTCGTCGCCCTAAGCGAGGAGCTCGGTGGCTTCGTCGAGTACGTCGGTGGTGCCCAGTGGGGTCACGTCCTTCTTTCGCCCCTTGAGAACCTTGCCGCTATCGAGGAGCCCGTAGTGCGCGACAAGGTAAATCGACATCCCTCCTCGCTGCCATTGTCCTCCACATTCCCTAACCAATCTGTCCGTAGGCCGTCGAGTCCCTCAACAAGATCTGCGAAGAGCTCTCATCGCAACAAGTCGAGGAATACTTCATCCCCCTCACTATCCGCCTCGCCAAGGCCGATTGGTTCACATCCAAGGTCTCAGGATGTGGTCTCTTCACAACCCCCTACAAGAAGGTCTCCCCTCCTATCCAAGAGCAGCTGCGCCAGCAGTTCGGTATGCTCGTTCACGATGAGACTCCCATGGTTCGTCGTCAGGCCGCCACCAACCTGGCCAAGTTCGTCAAGGAGATGCCTGCCGCCATCGTCGTCGATGAAATGATACCCTTCTTCCAACATCTTGCCCAAGACGACCAGGACAGCGTTCGATTATTGACGGTCGAAATCCTCATCTCCGTCGCTGAGGCCGTTCCCAAGGAGCAGCAGTCCAGTCACGGCGTCCTTCTCACATCGTTGCGCAACTTGATAGAGGATAAGAGCTGGAGGGTCCGATACATGATTGCCGATCGATTCGAAAAGGTTCGCCCCATTGTGCTATTTTCGCCATCTATCAAGTCACAGACTAATTTATTTTATCTTGCAGATTGCCAAGGCTGTCGATGAGGAGGTCGTATCACGAGACCTTGTCCCTGCCTTCGTGAAGCTCCTGAAAGACAACGAAGCCGAAGTCCGAACCGCAATCGCTGGCCAAATCCCTGGCTTCTGCGCCCTCGTCGACCGCAACACTCTCCTCAACGATATCATGAGCAGCATCGAGGATCTTGTCTCAGATACCTCCCAACATGTCCGAGCAGCTTTGGGTACTCAGATCAGTGGGCTGGCCCCCATCCTTGGAAAGCAAGAGTAGGTTTACGATCCGTCAGCCTGGCATTTCATGTCATACTCACTAATTTCAGGACCATCGACCATCTCCTCCCCATGTTCCTCCAAATGCTCAAGGATGAGTTTCCCGAGGTTAGACTCCACATTATCTCGAAACTTGAGCTTGTCAACCAAGGTACATGAGCGAAACCCGCGAAACTCTAGTCACTATTCGCTAACAACATGCAGTTATTGGCATCGACCTTCTCTCCCAGTCCCTTCTCCCAGCTATCGTTCAGCTCGCCGAAGACAAGCAGTGGCGAGTGCGTCTGGCTATCATCGAGTACATTCCTCTTCTCGCTAGCCAACTGGGTGTGAAGTTCTTTGATGAAAAGCTAAGCAACCTGTGCATGGGCTGGCTTGGAGACACTGTCTTCTCGATCCGAGAGGCAGCGACTCACAACCTCAAGAAGCTGACAGAGGTGTTTGGCGTGGAATGGGCCAGCGAGGCAATCATCCCCAAGGTCATGGCTATGGGCAACCACCCCAACTACCTCTATCGAATGACGACTTGTTTTGCCATCTCGGTAAGTTTTTTTCTTCGCCCTTACTGCGCACATAACGAAATCCTTGTTGCTAACCAATACGTCTTTCCCAGACTCTGGCGACAGTGGTCAGCATGGATGTGATTGCGAAGTCAATCCTTCCTATGTTGGACAAGCTGGTTGGCGACGATATCCCCAACATCCGATTCAATGTGGCCAAGACGTACGCTGTCTTGATTGATGTCCTACGACGCCTGCCCGACGAGGGAACACTGTACGACCTAGAGAAGCAGAATGCTGAGATTGTGCCATCACCGCGAGGCATGGAGTTGATTCAGCAGCGAGTTGTGCCCAACCTAGGCAAACTGCAGAAGGACGATGATGTGGACGTGCGGTATTTCGCAACGACAGCGGCTGCGGCCGTGACAGGGCCTATTGCGGGCGGGGAGCCAATGAATACATCGCCTTAGATGAGAGACGTAATGAAGCAATTCTTGTTACCACGACAGATAGTCCGATGTCCCTGTTCGTCTTTCGAAGCTGTGGCCACGACCGGAGAGAATGGAACCATCCGGTGGCGCATTGCATTCTAGAAATTAGGGAGCTTGCTTGGCCGTGACTGGAACCGGGTGATACCTAGGCGCTGGGTGATTTGCAAGAGAAAAGAACAAGATAAAGAGACAAAACGCCACTATGGGGTTGGGATGGATTTTGTAAGCGGTCGGTGAAGACGAGCAGGCTTGGGTCAGCGGGAGTGTCGGAGTTGAGACTGAGGCCCAGATGTCGATTGGTACTCCAATACCAATGTATGATATACAAAGTTTACAAGGCAGACAAAGTGAATGGAATTTGCGTTTGCACTAGGTGCTGGCTGGCTGGGCTGAGTATATTGGAGTGATGACATGAGACGTTTGTTGCAAGGCTTCTGTATAAAGGGGGTATCATTCCTTGTTCATCCCGGTGGGTTTTTTTCTTCTTCTTTTGAGCTTGGATATGCTCCATAGTGGTCTACTAGGCCTTGCGGAAGCACAAGGTGCTAATTGTTTGGCCCTTCTGGCCGCCAAAGGTAAAGGTCTTGTATTCAACTCTCCCTGCCAAGTCAAAGCCTTCGGCATCACCAGGGCGGCGCTCAAACCAAGCCTGCAACTCTGACTCGATCCAATTGCAGCTTGTGATGATAAAGATGCCACCCTTCTTCACAAGCGGCAACACGCGATTCCGGTATCCCTCGAATATACGGCGGCCCTGAGAGTCCTTCTCGTCGCTCAGGCTAATGGCGTCGAAGGTGCCCTTGTCAAGAACCACATCCCAACCATCCGCCTGGGAACCGGCGAGGACAGTTTCGTAGGGGCCGGCAATGACATCCCACTCGTCGAAGTTAACGGGGGCGGACTCGTCGTCGGCGCTTTGCTTGGTCACGGCAACCTGGCGAGCGAGGGCGACGCTCTGGGGGCTGTAGTCGACGCCGAGGGCTGGGCCGGGCCAGGATTCCTCGCGGAGCGCAAAGAGGAGCGAACCGTTCCCGCAGCCAAGATCAAGGAAGGAGGCTTCGTCGCGGGAGAGGGTCACGTCCACCTTGAGCTGGATGTCGCCGTCGGCCAGGCGATCAAGGAAGTCGAGAACCTTGGCTTCGGCGTCTGAGTCGTCGAACCAGACGGTGCCAATATCGGAGGAATCCGCAGCATGATTGGAGATTTCGCGCGTGTAGAGGTTGTCCCAACTTTTTTTTTTTTCCAAAACACAACGTTAGAGTCGATGGCGGGGTATCGTTTGGGGTGTTGGTTGAAGGGGTTGCACAAACTATTCTTTTGTACCGAGCTTGGAAGGCTCCAGGTGCTGCGGCTGGCTATCCGAGGACATTTTTCTTTCGAGGCAGTATAGACTGAGAAACGGGAACGCGGTGGTTTGGCTGTTCGCTATGATCTCGCGCTTCAGCTACCCAAGTTTTTGTCTCTGCGCAATCCATCATGTCGTTGGCGGGGTCCTGGTGGTTTCGCCAAAAGCGGAAGGCGGTGAGAGGTGCTTCACCCACCATGGTGCAGGTTAGGTACCCATTGTGCTAGTGGTACGAAGGCTCACGATGCGTTGGACTGCGACTGTAAAAGTATGTGTAGAAATAAAAAATAAAAAGCCTAGGTCCCTTACGCCAATGTACAGCAGAGGTTAGAAAGCGGGCTACCCTTAAATCGCCACCTCCTGGGACAAGATAATAAGAGGAGAAATTGGTTTTCTTTTTAGTGCTTCGCAGCAATTGAAATGTGCCGAGGCAAACTGAGGAACCTCTAGCAGAGCTCGTGAATGCAACAACATGTGCCGAGCTATTCTCGGGCAACACATCAATTTACCCGTCTTCAGCAAACCCCAGGTCTTTTCGGTGCAATCAATAATACATATTAGCCCAATTCACAGGATGGTTATCAATCTCTCACCAGCCGTAATAACAAAGGATGGTCGGCAAAATGTTATGCTCTTATTAAAGCCTAGGTATAGAGCAATACTAAAATCTCTTTCAAGTCTTCAAGCTTGATAGAAGAGGAAAGAAAAATGCCATATACATATAACAACCTGCCACCAAAAAAGGATGCGTCCAACTGTCGTGATGGCAAGGCCAGCCGACGGGGCTATTGACAGACAACAGCCTCCATTTCTTTCCCCCATATGCTACCCATTTGCCCCCATTTAGGGTCACATGGACGAGCTTGTTTCGTCCGAGTATCGTCATAAGCATATACGTCAACCAGAGTTAAAACAAAAAGTTTCCCAACACCAGGCCCGTGTGTGACAAAAAAACCAAGGCTTCCCAAGCAGCAACCGAAATCAACCAAACAGAAGAATGACACGCCCCAATCCCGCAGCTTGAAGCAACGGGGCAATGTGGGCTAGATGGAAATAGTTTCATGATTTTATTTTCCTTGTTGGGTAAATTAGTAGAAACTCTCGACCATGGTGTCCTTCATGTTGGTGTTGATGTTGCTGGGACCCTGACCCTCGCCAAGGCGGAAGACGCTCTCGATCACACTGAGCTCGGTTGCAGTAGTATCGAGACCAGTGACGGCAAGCCAGTCGTTGACAACCATACCAGCGCCGACAACATTAGAACCACGGTTGACGGAACCGGCGACGAGGGGAACCTGGAGAAGCGAGGACAGTTCATCCTGGTCTTGAATGGGTGTCTTTGGGTGCACAAGGCCACCTTGGTTGGATAGACTCATGTAAGAGCCAACAAGCACGTTGTCAGCTACGGTCTGGCGGAAAACCTCGACACCTAGCACATCGGCGATGATCTCTTCTGTCTCACGCTCAAGATCCGGATGGACGAGAGCGATGTGATCGTTCGTGACAATGACGTTTCCGAGAGCCGAGAGACGCTCCTCAACACGCTGGATGCGCACCTCATCAGGGAGTGAATTTCTCAAGTGTTGCAGCTCCTGGTCGCTGGTGTTGGTAGGGACGAGAAGACCCTTGCGGTTACCGGCGGTGAGACGGCCGATGATGCTGGTGCCAGCAATAGTGGTTCGGACGATGGGAACAATGTCTTGGAGTTCGGCCTCGAAGACACTGTGCAGGAGTAGAGTCAGTATATTCGTGCTGATGAAGCCATTGGCATGCAGGAAAAGGGACATTGCTGTTGCGGCAAGCCCTCCACAACGATGATTACTGACCTGTAGAAGTTCTCGCTGCCGCCGACGGTAACGAGAGCATAGGAATTGGTCAAGGTGGCAAAGACACCAACCCTGTAGCAGGCGAAATGTTAGCATTTTCTCATTTCCTTCATGGCGTTCCTGTCTGCATAACAGAATGGCGGGGGCGGGGTTGTCGCGAGTTCTGCGGGTGGTGGCGGTACATACTCGTTGGAGTTCTCAAACTGAGCGCGGACCGCCATGGCTGCTGAAGATGTTTGAATTGCTGTCGTCTGTGTGTCTAGAATATTGAAGATAGGGGGGGGAGGAAAGGCAAAGAGTGCGTTTGCTTGGTGTTGATTCAAGAGGGCGGATGAATCCAAGTTGGGTTGTGTAGTTTTTTTTTTCTTGGGCCCCTCCTGTCGAAAGCTCTGGCCGGCTTTATGTAAGAATTCTCCAAGCACAGGCACAGGCTCACAAGACACTGAAGCTTAGCGGCTCCATCCCCAGGCTAAGGGTCCAGAGGTCCACCCGCCGCAGTTGCGCCATGAGAAGTGACTCAGAGTAGGTCACTGAAGCGCAGTACCTGAGTTAGGTGCTGCCGGCCGCTAGCCAGGAGGTAGGTGTCCAAGGCGAATTGCCATTGCCACTATGACTCCTTGTCTTTCATTTCCCCAGTCTCTCTGCTGGCACTGCAAATCTGCCTTTCCCCTACTACTCCTCACTCCGGATGACTCTTCTGTTTGTGGCCTTGGCGCTGTTCCCGCTATGTCTGCGGGGCTGTCCCTCTTTTGCCTATCCCCGCCCGAGTCCCAAACAGTACCTGTCAACTTCGACTCATCCTGACTAACGTACGAAAGCGGTAATGGAGTAACAAAGTCATCAAACATGTGTCATGACATGATATAGGCTCTGCGTGCGGCGCTCTCATTTAACAATTGACTTGTCCCCTCGTCGATTGCATGCAAGAAGAACAAAATAGACTATTACCTCTCCATATCCTCACCCTCATGCCTATTGCTCCCAAGTCAAACAACATCTAACTTTGGCTCCTTCGAGTCCTTGAGGTCCAAAAAAAAAAGCTCAGCTCCAAGTTGCTACTACGGTCGAAAATCGGCCTTGTATATGTAAATAGACATGATACACCAACCAAAGCGCCTCCTGGCTAGTCGTGCTCTCAAAATTGATGCGTAAAGAAGAAATGTATATCCTTCGTCATCCCGTCATTTGCCTTGCCCTCATAGCTGCGTCCATCCATACATCGGATCTCATAACAAGTCATGTTGCCATGCTCAATTTGGGATGCTTTCCGGCGTCTCTCTTCTCTTTACCTCGTCACCACACCTTGTCTCCTCACATCTAGACTCACTCAGCCACCACCCTTCCTTGAGAATCTCCAAAGTCCAAAAGCTATCATCGTGATCGTTTGACTGCCAAGTCGTGTTTCAGACACACGTGCACGCATGCACGCGCTCTATCCCTCTTTCTCACCCCTGCATAATCTCTCTACCCCCTCTCGCTACAACGCCCCTCTAAAGGGTCCAAACCGGCGCCTTCATCAACACCTGTCTTCCTCTCACCTCCAGCGCCATGAACCCGGCAAATCGTACCCTGCTGGGATCTTTCGGCAGCGCTGAAATATCTTCCACGTCAGCATCCGGCTTTGAATTTGATGAGGCATCGCTCCTCTCTTTCCCGACTGCACCGGGCTTGGGCGCAGTTCTAAACGTACCAGTCTTAGTCTTATTCTGTCCATTCTTGTCTTTGTCTCCATCCGAGTCATCCGAGTCGTCTCCCTCCTCCTTCTGTGCCTCCAAAACAGGTAGTGGTGTCTTTTCCACCTCCATCAAATGTGGCTGCACGATTTCTCCCGGTAGGGGCAAACTAATGGCGACATCCCGACTCTCCAAAGGTAGGTTAGCTGCGATTCCCACAGCCAGCTCTACAATCATTGATGTGCTGCCCTCCACGCCGGCTGGAGGGGGGCTGTTGAGGAATTGGTAGAGGCACGCCGTGAGGTTGCTCGTCGCCTTCTCGATAAACAGAGTTCGGTTGTCCGCTGTGGCAGGTGAGTTGAGGGCTCGGTTCAAACCCTCAAGCGTCGTCATTCGCCAAGAAACAACCTTATTGGTGAGCGCATCAAACTCTTCCTGGCTGCTCATTGTGTATGCGTTGTGCCGAATGCTCAGTTCAATCTCCTTGAGGCTCTGGCTAAGCTGGGGGTCTAGACCGGGATGAAAGCACTTGCTGAACACCTCCTCCACCAACCATCGCGAAATGACAGCTCGCCCAACAGCTGTCATTTCTTGCTTTCCCGTCTTGAGCGCATCCACACTAACGTATTTGTCAAGCCACTGGGGCACGCATCGCCAGTCCTTGCGAATGTTGAATGACAGGTTGTTAATAGCACCGTTAAGACGGTTAAAGCGGGTCGAGTACTCGTTGTCATCGAGTGCCGTTCGCGATTGTGACATGCGCTGGTTGGCCACGGCATTTTGGAGCTGTTCGACCTGACTGCCGAGGGCTTCGATTTGGGACTTGCCATCAAAATAGAGACGCTTCACGTTCTTGTACTTGGTCACTACCAAACAGTTAGCAAACCACCACTTCGGCTTCACGCGGGAGGCGCGCTAAATGAGCACGTACACAAATCTTTGAATGCTTTTTCGCCCTCATTGGCATCAGCAGGGACAGCGGAGGCAGGCTGGGGGCTATCCCGGCCCTGTTCAATCGGCTGCTGACCTTCGAACTGAGGAGGCTGGTTGTTGCGGTAGACGGGCGGCTGACCAGGAGCCTGTCCGGGAGCTTGTCCAGGAGCCTGCCCAGGAGCCTGTCCGGGAACAGGTGGGAGAGGGTTCATCGTGTTCAAAGGAGCTGAGTTTTGACGGTAGGCCGGGGGCGGGCCGGCGGGAGTGTCAACTTGGCTTCGGAGTGTTTTGTCGGAGTCGGGGTTACGGCGAGGGGGCGGGGGGCCTCCGGGTGGTGCCATGCCCGTTTGCTGGGGCTGTGGGGTAGTCTGTTGGACTGGTGGCAGGCTCGGAGTTGAGCCGTGGTTTTGTGCGTAGACTGAGTGATTCACCGCAGGTGAAGTTTGTGCAGACTGCAGGTTGGCAGAGCGTTGATCCGAGTCGGTGATGGGCGATTCATGCGAGAGCTGGGAGACCGTCTCGGGATTCTGTTGGTGGGGGCTAGGACCCAGATGAGTGAGCGAGATCCTCGAATCCCCACCCTGGATAATAGAAGGTGGATACTGTGCTTGTGGTTGCTGTTGCTGCTGTTGCTGTGGTTGTTGTTGCTGCTGTTGCTGCGGGTTGGGGTATGAATAACCTGAGTGCTGGGTGTTCTGCGGCGAGTGGTGTTGGTCGTATGCGCCCGTGTCAAAATGCTGCTGCGGTTGATCCTGGTGGTGCACCTGGACGTGGGGTTGCTGCGGCGGCGGGGCTTCGTGCTGGCGGTAAACGGCTTCTTCGTACTGCTGCTGTTGATGGTCTACTTCCGAGGGGCCAGAGACGTGACGGATACGTAGCGGGTTGTGAGAATTCTGCGATGGGGAATGCGAGTTAGATTCGTGTGCAGAGTATTCATCAACCTCGTTGCGACCTTGGAGGGGAGAGTAATGCGGAAGGTAAGGGGCAGGTTGAGCGTCAGCAAGGAGGGTGCGGGCTTGGGCCGGCGGCTGCCAATCGATGCCGGGGGTCTGGGGTTGGGGTTGGGTTTGGGCGGTTTGGGCTTGGAATGGGGTCTGGACCTGGGCCTGGGCTGGTAGGGCGGCCGTGGCTGATGAGGGTTGGCTGTTCGTGGGAGAGAAGGATTGGGATGGTGAGCGAGAGTGGGACTGGGAGTGGGAATGAGAGTGAGAGAGAGACTGGGATTGAGATTGGAATTGCGATGGGGAACGGGGTTCAGAGTGCGAGTGAGATTGCGAGGGACTGTAGCCGTGGCCGCGCTGCGAAAACGAGGTTCTGATGGAGGGCGGTGGGTTGCTCACCCTCTTGGATGTGGATGGCCGGCGTCCCAAACCGCCGGTGTTGTCGTAGGATGAATGATGGCTGTGACCAATGCTGATGCCGCCGTGCTGCTGCTGCTGTTGTTGCTGCTGCTGCTGTTGTTGCTGCTGCTGCTGCTGCTGTTGTTGCTGCTGCTGCTGTTGTTGTTGTTGTTGCTGCTGCTGCTGCTGCTGCTGCTGCTGCTGCTGCTGCTGCTGTTCGCCCTTGTGGCTCCTGAAGATGCCGCTAATCAATTTACGGGTTGAACGTTTTTCGTGGTGCTGTCCCTGCTGGCTTTGCTGGCCTTGCTGCGGCTGAGGAGAAACCGGACCAGGGCCGTGGCCGTAGGCGGCGAGGTCGTCAACAGAGGTGGTGGCAATGCCGCCGTACTGCTGCTGCGTGATGTGAGTACTGTAGCGAATGCTCTGGGAGCGACCTATGGGAGGAACACGATCGACAAATTCGGGACGAGCTTGGTTTCCATCAAATGCAAGTTGGCGGTTTGGATTTGGGCTCTGCTGAAGAGGCGGCGGGTTATTGATGACAGCTGCGGTGCTGCTGGCGGCTGACGGGGAGCTGTAGAGGGGTGGCGGGGGAGGGGCGTCCGAAGCGTTAGAGAGCGAGGATGAGAGCTGTGGGGGCTGCTGGACCTGGGATTGTGGTGGCAGTTGTTGTTGCTGCTGCTGCTGCTGCTGCTGTTGAAGATGAGGATGGTGGATCAATGGTTGTCCCCCTTGCTGCTGTTGCTGCTGAAGGTGTTGCAACGATGGAGGCTGCTGTTGTAAACGGGGAGGTGGAGGATCAAACGACTCATTGGAGCTGTATGCAGCCGTGTTATGGGTCGACAAGGCTGAATGGGGGGTTCCAATGGAGTGGGCATGGGTGTGTGCACTGGAACCAGCGCTGGCGTTGTGGGCGGGCAAGTCGGCCTCGTCCAGCGCAACCTGGCTTTGCTGGCGCTGATGCTGCTGCTGCTGCTGGTTCTGCTGCTGTCGCTGCTGTTCCGTTGCACTCAAGTCCGTCCTCCCAGTGCCGGCGCTCGACGGCGACTGCGACTCGGCGAGCATGTGCTGGGATCGGTTGCTGTGCTTGCCGATTAGATTGAAGCTCGGCATCCTCGGTCCTCGATCCGTTCAAAGAGCGGATTCGCAACGATTGACGGGACAGGCGAAACCTTTGGGGGGCGGCTGTTCCGCGAGGGGATAGACGGAGAGGGAGGGAGAGAGTGAAAAGAAAGAATCCGAGCCTGGACTCGACGGCCGAGGGTGACGTTGTTGGGTGTGGATTGGACGGATGCGCCGACACGAGGCCCAGGTGTCAGTTCTTGTGAGCTCTTTTACTCTCTTTGAGGGGAGGGGGAAGGGGAGCCAGGGTCAACTCGAGCACTGAGATTTGGTGCAGATAACCCGCTGAAGGTCCTTAAGATGAACCGCCACTGCCCTGAACCGGACCGTAGTGGAGGGGGACGTCGTCCCTAAAGTGATTGGTGCTGGGCTGACGTCGCGCCTCCATCCCATCTGTCCACCAACCATCCGTGGCACGGTTGGCGGGAACCCTGGAGTGGGATGGCTCCATGTCGGCGTTCGGGGGGCAAAGTGCAAGGTGCAGGGTTCCAGGGATGCTAAGCTCTAGCGGCTCCCGCGAGCTTGAGTCGCCCTCTGGGCATGCGACCTGCCCCGAACGCCCCGAGGGCATGGGATGCGAGACAAACTGAGCTCACTTTGCAGGGGGGCTCGACAGTGCGGTGCTTATTTCGGCATTAGCCTGATTGCCGCGCTTGAGTGCGATTTGACAAGAAGGCAACCAAACACGAGCAGATTGTTGAAACATTCCAAGAGGAGGAGAGACAAGACCAAGTGGACACACACGCACGTTCATTTGATTTCCAGCGTACGTACAACACCAGGAAAAAAAGTATATTTAAGTTGTGGTTTTCATGTATACGAAACCTTTACCCTGCGTCCCCAACTATTTTTCTCATCTACATATCGCATCTTGCTCAACTTAATTATCCCGCGGGCTGAAACGAGATTGCAGAAAAGGCAAATACTTGCTGTGTCCACCGTAACCTGGTAAAACATACCCAAAATAACAACCAAACGTTTCATTGCTATGAATGCGGCCTGCTTGGACTGATGGGTCAGAAAATATCACGTTGCGTTTCAGCCGCTATAGCATCGCCATAATTTTGCCACCGCAATCAACAAACAGGCTAACTTGCCAACATGAATCCGGGAAGCAACTAGCATTTCCTTGGCAGATGCCGAATAAACAAGACCCTATTCATGCCTCACGTTCACGCGCCCGCAGATACGATAGGGCTGAAATGCTTCCCGCTCACATACCAGTGAGTGGTTAAGCAACCAACCTCCAATAGGCAGGTTCGCAGAGAATTTACAACTCTGCCTCACTCGCGAAGTGGATAAAGCGGCGATGCTTGTTGAGCCTCTCATTAAGCCCTTGCTCAAAGAACCAGTCATCATGTCCCTCCACCAAGTTGCGAGGCATCGGGTAAGGCACGCTCGGGTCCCTGAGGAGGGGGAATAAGGCACAACAAGCTACAAAGGTGCCTTTTCGCCTTACGAGATCTGCCTCGTGCAACTGTGCGATTTTTTTTTTCGCTAGCTAGGACGCCCACGGCCAGGATCAAGCGGGCACTCACGGCCAAATGAGCCTAGCTAAAGTGAGGTGCTGCAAGTTAGGCTACTTAGCGCCAAATGGCTCGCACGTTAACGGCAACTTGTCACAAGGTTGAAAAGTTACCAAATCAAGAGTTGCATGTGGGCGTGGCTTTTTTGCTTCACGGGATAATTGTTTCTCGCACCGCTCTTGGTCTCAGCGGCCATTGCAGTAAGCACTTTCTCAGCTCAAGCAGCCGGGATGTGGAACAAGACGGGTGGCGGCGTTCTCGAACGAGGCAGTGCTGAGAGCCGGCCTGCTATCCCACATCTACATTGGAGGACGGTGTTCGGTATGGAGCCTCTAATTTCAATCCTAGCCCGGGACGGACTGGCCCGGGCAAGCTACGTACTCTGGTCTTGGTACGGGGTAATCTAGAGGTTTGAGGGAATTCGTTGACTTGTGCTAGATGCCACGTGTCTATGGGGATATGACTCTATGTGAATTAAATCCGAGAGTGGGAAAAAAAGTATTTGAAAAATAAAACAAAAAGCAACGAGAATGCTGGTAAATTTGTGATGAGAGTTGGTCAATCAGGTGGAGAAAACATGGAGGCGAAGTCGTCAGCTTCAGACTCCGGCAGCTAATGGTGCGGATGAAGTGGTAAGATCGGGCCTACCATTTGGGGGCTAGATACCCGAATTCTATCAAGGGTGCATTGACTTGGGAGCGTTGGTTCCGCTAGACGATGCAGAAGGCATGCCAGATTTGATAAACGGCTGACTGAATGTGAGATGGATTGTGGCTGTGAGGGCAAAATCCCAGTCAAAGGGCAGCCATTTTCTGTGTGCGCGATTGGCACAACACCACAGAGGGTGGAAATATCAGTTATGCTTGAAAATGGATCGATACGTGCGACGGCATAGTGTTTCTCGACTCGTTTTTAGCTCCCCAGTGAAACCTCAACCTGTGCCTCTTTTAACTTATGTCAAACACGCGGCCCTGTCAAGGTTCTGCGGGTGAACTGGCGCTCCCTGGCAGCGTCGCCCTCGCTTTCGCCAACTCACCCTTGCCCGTGCCGTAAGCTCTGAGAGCCCTTCCCAAGCACGTTAGACCAGAGGCCCAGGGTCCTCCGGTCTGACCTCTTCGCTGCGCTGTGCCGTGCCGTGTTATGCAGTCCACTGCCGGATGTAGTTACATCTGAACCAACGCGCGCCTGCCGTGCGACCCTTCTCAGCATGGGCAAGCATCGAGACATTATGACATGACGGTTGATACTATGAATAGCAAAGAGTCATAAGCTTTCTGTCAAGCAGGGATTAGCCGAGTGGCGTGCAGTTCAGCTGTCGAAGCCCGGACCATGACATTTCGTGTCAAGGCCAATCACCCGCCAGGGGAACACACCAGGCAAAGCGCCTCACTACGTCAATAAAATTTACCCATGGGATTGTTGGAATTGCGATATGTCTTCTCGCATGAGAACCGAGTGAGGCTACATTTTCTGAGTGCTTTGCCAGCCGGTCAAAGCTTTCATTGAGACGATGTCAATGTGCACAAACGAGCAGAGTTGTACTTTAAGGCAATACAACACACAAGTTGTGCTGGTCTTGGCAACAATCAGAATGTGTTCGGCCACGTAAACGTTGCATATGTGAAATAGGGGTTTGCCTGGCCATGACTGCTGTTTCCGGCCTGGCAGTCAGCCATTCTTATGGGTCTCTTCAAACACATGGCAAGCCACCGCCGTTTAGCAGTCAACTTCCCATAGTCATCTACAATTTCACTCAATATAGATCAATTATATGGCCATTCCCTTCCTTGGTTTGAGATGGAAAGTTCTTTTGAAAACAAAAGCAACATTCTTTCATCAGTGTCTCATCGCGATCGGGTGAAGCGAGTTCGAATTCGTCCTAACAGTGTGTGACCGTGTATATGAATCCAAATAATGCGTGTTATATCGTGGATGTGTTATAGCTCAGATAGAGTCTACTTGTAATATAGGCTTGCCATTATATCATATATCTAATATCTCTAACTTCATGGCATTCTGCCTCCTGGAGCCTAGTGGACAACCGATCTGTTCCGCATGAGCAAACCAGCGAACATGCCCATATCAATGTGTTTTGTTGTGCAACACAAGAATAAATACGAACAAAAAAATTGATACAAAAGAAAACCGTATCATAGAGCACGAAACAAGGAAAATACATAAAAAAGTGGTTTTAACGCAACATTGTATGCTCGAGCAAGGTCTAGGGTAAGTAAGTACATCGTTGGCGGTTTCGGCGATCTCGGGGACCAGGACAGACGCCACACTAATTGGTGCTTTGATTCGGCGACAACTCCACATCGATCGGGGAGCTTAGATATAAGGGAATGGTAACAAATACAAGTACTATCTGCTTCGGGAATAGCTGGAAGCTAGATTCTCGTCCCTGGAACAATATATAATTCTCCGGCAGATTTGTTCTTCTTGCTCTTTTGTTTATCACCATCACATCTCACTCGATCAAACAAACTGCTAGGCATCGCCTGTTCTCCACGCAAATAACTGCGACTGGCAAAACAAAACCCCCCCAAAACCCCGATTTGTTGATACCCAACAACACGTAGCCTCCCTTCATCATGTGCTTTCCGGCTACTTGCTCGACTTGCTGTAAGTATTCATAGGCACACGGAACGAGATGGCGTAATAACGGACAGCGCTTTAGCAAAGAAGTCATGGCGTGGATGCGGAAACCATATCGCTGATGCCCTGGCCGGCGTCCCGGAGACTCAGTGGTGCACTTGTGGCCCTCGAACAAAGGTCTACGGCAAAGAATACCCGCCCGCAGCCAAAATGGAGATACCAGGTCTGTCGTGGATTACCGGTATGTTTAATAAGGACAAGAATGGAAAACAGGACCTGTGAGTGGGTTTTCTTGTAGCTCGCCCACCGATTTCATGTTACAGAAGTATCAGGGAGCGAAAGAGAACATATCTGGAGTGTGGCGGCCGAGGTTTGGCGATGTGGGATCAGGTGGTGGCACCGATGGACCATTAGCATAGGGCGCTGATGACAAGCAACGTGAGGACGGCATTGCCGAGGATATGCGATTAATGCAGAACAGAATCTAGGACGCATACGCAACAGTAAGCGGAATATTATGATTTGAATATTGAAAGAAAACAGACACAAACAATTTAGAGATGTGATTTTTGGTGCTCATGTTGATTTGCAAATAGGAATCACATGGTTGGCTGACGGCGCTTGCTTGCTGTGAGCGTCGCTGCTGGTTGCGGGGGTGGGGGGAGGGCAAAGGGAACACAAAGGGAGGCCAGCTTTGTCATCTCCCACAGGCTGCTAAGGGCTACTGCCGACGACGCACCGGTTTCTAAATGGGCGCAAGGGATCCAAGGGCGCAATGTGACGTATGCTGAAATAGCGCCGACGGTGATAGCACTGCGAGGGCCCGATAGCAATGGTTTCCCCTCTACTCCCCCGCAATTGGGTTTGCCCCGGACTCGGACCCGCGCTTGTGTTGTCGTGACCCGGCATTGATAAGGAAAGCCCGGCTGCCCCCTCCGACAAAGCCACTTTCCCTCCTTGTTTCGCTACCGTTCTCGTGAGGTGCTGGGAAGAGACAATCGACATCCCGGACACGGGTAGCACCGCCATGTTGTTATTGTCACCCGGGTTTCTGGCCGGGGCTACCGCTCTTCTGCTCCTTGCACAACTCATAATTCGGTTTGCATCGCCTATTTCCAAGATCCCCGGCCCACTCGTGTCAAATTTCACCTCTCTGGTCCTAAAATGGCATGAATTAAACGCAAGTAGAACCATGTACATCCACCATCTACATAAGAAATATGGCCCTGTCGTTCGGATTGCGCCCAACGAGGTCTCTTTCACGTCTCCGGCTGCTCTCAAGGAGATCTATGCATCTGGAGGTAGTGGCTATGACAAGACTGAATTCTATGACTTGTTTCAAGTCTACGGAAGAAGGTACGTTGGCATACGGACTCTGGATCAACGGGCCATTTCATTTACACTTGCGAAATAGGACCATGTTTACAACATTGAATAAGACGGACGTAAGTCTCGCGACGTCGGTTTGGTTCAACTGATATGCTAAACACCATGTTAGCATGCTAAGCGAAGGCGAATGATTGGGGACCGTTATGCTAATAGTAATGTCATGCAACCCATCCCTCTCGCAGGAGTGCAGGAACGATCCAAGAAATTCGTCAAGCTCTGCGTTCAGTCACCAGACAGTACAGCAGACATTTTTGTAAGTGCGAGCGTAGCAACTGATATCTTCTCATGTGATTGACCTGGACTATAGATGGGTTCGTCTTCGGTATGCTGGAACGAAGCTACAAGCACTAACCTTGAAGATAGCCCTTCATTCTTATGCATGCGACTGTGTCACTCACCAATTGTTCCATCCACACGGCACAAATTGCTTAGAGAATGAAGCAGACGAAGACATGATGCATCAAGTGGCTGCAGACGACAGCCTGCAGAGTATGTTACTCGCCACGAACTAATTGGCATGGTCTTGCTAAAGTGTGATGCAGATCGTCTTGTTTTTCATTACAGCCCAACGCTACATCGAATCGTCTCCAAAGTGCTATACATGTTTGCTAAGCCAAGAGAAACTCCTCTTGCCGACAACTTTGTGCTACAGACAGCCAAAGTGGACAACGCTGCGAATTTTACTGTTCTGAACCGGCTCAAGGATAAAGATAGTGTTCTGGACACGGTAGACATGGCAGCAGAGTGTCTCGATCACATGGCAGCCGGAATCGATACCACAGGTGATGTCCTGTGCTTTTTAATGTGGGAGCTGTCGCAGCTGCGATCGCTCAAGTACCAGCTTCGCCTCCAAGAAGAGCTACAGACAAAGAGAACTGCGCCACTTGACGAACTTCCCTTTCTTGACGCCGTGCTTAATGAAGGGCTCAGATGCTTTCCCGCGATTCCAATGTCCTTGCCCCGGTATGTTCCTCAGGGCGGTCGTGTCATTGATGGGTTTGAGCTACCTGAGAAGACCATTGTCAGCTGCCAGGCATTCTCTATTCACCGCATCAATGAGGATGTTTTCCCAAACCCAGACGCTTTTTACCCTGATAGGTGGCTGGAGACTGAGGGCAATGCTGAGCGGAGACGCCTTCAATGGGCATTCTCTAGCGGGGGAAGAGGTTGTGTTGGAAAGCAGTGAGTTTTGCCATTCTTCAATAATTGCACTTTTACCATGGCGAGTCGAATACATGAACTGACTAGTGGCAGCCTTGCTATGGTTGAAATGAAGACTCTACTCCGCGATGTGTATTCGAAATATCAAACCGAGCCGGATGCTTCCATGGATGCTGAGTCCATGGCCATGTCGGATCAACTTATTTCCTCACGACCGCTTGGAAAACGATGTTTGCTCAAATTCAAAGCACTCGAAAAGGATGAGGCTGAAAAGGAATAGTGCCTATGCCTATGCTAAAGAATGGATGCTTGGAGTGACGAAGGCTATAATGGAGAAACCGTCGAAAAAGAAAGGCTCGAAGCGTGCCATGACGAGGGTCGATCGAATCAGTAATGACGCTTGGAACGAAGCACCGCGGGCTTTCTCATTAAATATAAGCAGTGCGCTTGATGGGCATGGATGCAAAGACATTAATTAGATTAGTAAATTTAACACGTGTGATGGTTTGCTGCTACAGTGAACCGGAGAAGAATGTTGCCAATTAAACAGAAGGGCTGTGATGTCGTGTTCAGGGCCGATAGCTAAGTATGTACTAGGTTAGGCCTAATGTTTCATGGAATTTCCCGACTCGGAGATCGGGATTCTGTAGTGGCAACAATTCCCCGAAGGTATTCAACACCTTCTTTGTGGTTGGATACAATGTTTCTTTTTTTGGTCAGGTCTGTCAAGGAAGAGACCAATGATAAGCGCGGAGGTCAAATTTAGAGATGCAGTCCTGCAGGGAGGCTCGGCTGGGCTCGTGACATTTCATATGGGAGGATGCTGGCCTTTCCGATTCGAGACGTTGATGTGACGCTCGCCCTCACATTTGTGATGCCTGTAACGCGCCACCTCTGACGGGTCTTGGGCCGTGGGGGGCCGCAGCGAGTAGGGTGGATGCGGCCCCGTTGTGACAACTCGGACCCCTCTTTTGAGGGGGTTAGTTACCTGAGACTTTTTTTTTTAGCCCATGGTGAGGCTCCTTCTGACGGGTTCTCGGCCACTCATGACCCGCTGTGGCGAGCACGTTCTCCAGGCGATCGCAGCCGGACTGGGGGGGCTCCAAGGTGCGTTGCAACGCATGGGTGCGCTGTAGCCTCGCTGAATTTCAGTGGTTGATGGAGGGCGACTATGCGTGGCCACTGGCCTCACAGAAACTTGTGCGCACAATTCCCCGCGCGGTGTTGCTCGGAACAAAGGCCAAAGCCGAACCGACTGATGCCCATTGGTAGACGAGGGAGCGGGCGGTTGTGCTGTTGAACAGCCCCGGATTACCCGTTGTGCGCTGTGTAGGCATGCGTGTCATGACGGTTGGTGTTGCTGCCTTACAAATTTTGCCAATTTTTTTTTTTCCCGCCTGCCATGCCATGCCACTGCCCCATTCTGCCGGGCTCCCGTACGGCCCTAACGCTCTCGCCCCTCCTCCACTTTGGCTTGTCTATAACTCGCCTTTCTCCTCTCTTCTTTTTCCTCCTCACATCATCCCTCTGCACCTTAGCCAGAGATCAACACAACACCAACCATCCTCCCTTGCCCAAGTCGAATTCTTTGTCTCGCGCACCGCGCATCGCTCCCAGTTTTGCCTGCTGACTCCTTGTTGGTCGCAGCGCGCCGCATTACTCTATTCACCAAATACTTGCAGAACCATCACCCTCTGTCAGCTTGACAGCTTGACCACTTTCCCTTTCCGTGACCACAACTCTCTTCGGATCGTATCGCCCACTCCTCCCCCAGAATCGGCTCCCCCGACACATAATAACAGTCAAGGCACGCTGCTGTTTATGTATCAGCACGACCAACTCTCCGTCTCCAGACACCTCTTCAAGCTGCAATTATTTCGCATACCGCGAAAGCCCTGTAGCCCCGATATCAGTTCTGACGGCTGAATATCTAGTAGCCAGACTCGTTAATGCATACCCTTCAGCATCCACGAAACCATCTGGTCTGCCACATGTCAACCAAAAGTTACATTCAGCAGTGATTCCCCCCTAGCGCCCGACCGCCCCTCCAAGCCCCCCATCGTTGCCAAGTCTCTTCATGACTCTGCTGTCATCACAAGAGTCCCTCACGAATTAGCCTCGCCTACTGGATTCTGTTCTCTTAGAAAAGCATCATCTTATCAAACACCGTCACCATGTCTCTCATCAACGTCCGCCGCGATGTCAGTGACGCCTTCTATCGTTACAAGATGGAGCGTCTCCAGACAAAGATCGAAGGCAAAGGAAACGGCATCAAGACTGTCGTCGTCAATTTGAGCAGTGTTGCTGCCTCCCTTGCTCGCCCTGGTTCCTATGTCATCAAGTATTTTGGTTTCGAGCTTGGCGCCCAGACCAACCTTGACCCCAAGGATGATCGTTGGATCATCAATGGTGCACACGATGCTGCCAAGCTCCAAGACCATCTTGATGGCTTCATCAACAAGTTCGTTCTCTGCAAGAAGTGCAAGAACCCCGAGACCGACGTCAACATTAAGGACGACCGTATCCTTCTTGACTGCAAGGCTTGTGGTCAGCGCACCGACGTCGATATTCGTCTTAAGCTGAGCGGTTTCATTCTCAAGAACCAGCCTAAGAAGGGTAAAAAGGACAAGGCTGAGCGCAAGGCCGCCCGCAAAGCTAAGCAACAGAACGGCAATGGTACCAAGGAGAATGGCCACGCCAGTGACGAAGTTTCTGAGAACGGATCCAACGATAACGACGCTGCTGATGCTGGCAGTGATGATGAATTCCAGAAGATGCAGGCGGAAGCTCCCGAGGTCCACCAAGATGACGAGGTTAAGGACCACGAGTGGGCCGTCGATATGAGTGAGGCGGCCGTTAAGGCCCGTCAGGCCTCGCTCCCCGGCGAATTTAAACAGAAGCTGAACATTGGCGACGACGAGGATGAGGATGGCGAGGGCGGTGGCAACACCGTCTATGATGAGCTTGGAAACTGGATCCAGACGGAGGCCGAGGCCCAGGGTGGTGTCGACAAGTTGGATTCCATCAAGATCTACCTTAAGGCCAAAGAGTTGGGCATTGAAGGAAAACACCGCAGCGTTCTTGTCCTTGTCCAGACCATTTTCACAGAGGACATTGTTGCCCAGATCCCCAAGCGTGCCAGCATGCTGAAGCAGGTATGTCGTGATTTAACCCTGTAGTACGCGAAGTTGACCATGCTAATGCTTGACCAGTTTGTTACCTCTGAACGTCACGAGAAGGCCCTGCTGGGTGGCACCGAGCGTCTCATCGGGGCCCTCGGAAAAGAGCACCCTGAGCTTTTCACCCACGTTGTCAAGATTCTTAGCTTGTACTACGAGAATGATCTGATCACCGAGGAGGTTGTCACCAAGTGGGGTAGCAAGGCTAGCAAGAAGTACACCGACCTGTCCACCTCCAAGAAGGTCCGCAAGGCCGCTGAGCCCTTCCTCACTTGGCTTGCTGAGGCTTCTGAGGAGGAGTCCTCTGATGAAGAGTAAAATCTCGTCGTTGTTTGTCATGCTTGTATGACTGGTCACACTGTATTCGTCTTAATAAGGGGGCTACTTGTGCATATCACACGTTAACCTTCATTGAGCTAGTCTTGGCAGTTGGTCCTACCGCTTTGTTCTATTCTTAAATTGAAAATCCAATTCCACTCTGAATTTGTTCCTTCTTAGTCTAACTAGATCGCGACTCTCAAATTGGTGTTTCCGGGACTCGCATATTGACCCGAACAAAATGAAATACAGTGACAAATGACGGCGCATTCAAACAGGCGATGAATCAATCGGCCGCATTCGGGTATCGTTTTCGCCCACCATGTTGGGATCCAGTTGATTAGAGTACATGTACATGCCTGATATATTTCCCAAAAATACCCAACTCCTCGTAACGTTACGATTCTGCATCTTGCATGGTGGCCTCGTTGGGCTCTCCTGTTGCTTCCTCATTTTTCTCTGGCTTATCCTCTTCGCCATCCTCCATAGTCTCATCTTCCCTATCCTGGTCCTTTGCCTCCTCTGGCTCCCCTTGTTGATCCCTCTCGTAGATGTAGTCTCCTAGGAGTTTACCAGCCTGATCTAGATCGTCATTGGTGAGTGTAGTTGTAAAGAGCTCACTGATTTTGGAATCGTCGAGATCAGTGGCGAGGGTTTTGAGAATGGTTTCGATTGTATCATCGTCTTTGCCTGAAGCTTTTAGGCGCTCCTGAAGGACCTCGGGCGTAGGAGGCTTGATGAGGATGAAGCGCGCTTCGAAATCCATGTCTTTGGCGTACTGAGCGGCCTAGAGAAAAGGGCTGAGGTCAATAACAAAGGTTTCCGCTAGGTTGAGAGTATATGTCTGTCTTACCTCGAGATCAAGCTCAATAATAGGGACCTTGCCGGCCTCCGTTATAGCATCAATAGCCTTAGTGCTGGTGCCATAATCAACTCCTTCTCGAGTCCCGTATTCAATTAGGCGGTCGCCATCACGGAGCTGGTTGAATTCCTGTGCCTTGACAAAGCAAAACGTCTTGCCTCGAACCTCACCGTCGAGGGGATCTCTTGTCGTGTGTCGCACAACAGTGGCGAATACACCTTTGTGTAGCTCCATGAGATTCCCAATCAAGGCTGACTTACCAACTCCAACAGGCCCCGAGATGATGATAGGATCGCGATTGATGGGCATATCTTCCTCACTGGCGGCAGGCTCATCGAAGTCTTCAGCGTCATCAGCCTCTGTAAGTTCCTCGAAAACAATATCAATCTTCTTGGGGTCATCGATCTTGTCAAATGCAGCAAGTTTTGTCCGAGCGGCGATACGAAGAGCTCTCCAGCTCTTGCTTGATTTTCCTGAAATGGCAGCCGCCTTGGTCTGATCATTGGTTGGCATCTCAATCTCAAAGTCGTCATCTGCAATCTTGCGCTTGAAGCTGTCTAAGTCGGGAATGCGATAACGCTCTTCGGTCTTAAGCCGGCCCATGGCAGTCTCCTCGTCTTCTTTTTTGAGGAAGTCCAGAGAAACCGAACCCATAGGAACGGCTCTGAGACGCTTACTTGTTGCGGTACGCTGAACAGTGGTCTTGGCATCGACGAAGCTTGCGGGAGACACAGGGTCTCGCTTGATAGGGTGGCAACCTTCGATCTTCCAGCGAACCCAGTTCTTGTCTCTAGCTAGCACAGTCTCCACCATCCGATAGAAGTAGGGGCCGTCGGAACCCTGCCGTAGGTAGTCTGCTATCGTCTTTTTCATGTCATTGGCCCATTTTGTCTCCAACGAAGTTAGCCCAGGAGCAAATCAAGATAGGCATGGTTGTATTCTACTTACATCATCGTCGCTTAGGACCTGGTCCATGTACATAACAGCTTTGTTTGTGGAGGCGGATGTTGAAAGCTTCTCTCGTGCTTGGGCAGATAGAGAAAGGAGAAAATCCATGATGATGAGGGCTTGAACTAAAATATGGCGGCGGAAGGACAAATCGCTAATCTATGGCCAAGTTAGCATTGTGATACAAGGCTGAGTTGACTCTAAGGGACTAACCTCTAGCTCAAATAGATCTCTGCTGGTCAAATATTTTGGGTTAAAAGAATTGCTGGTGTCATCTTCTTCACCACTCTCTCTCTTTCGCTTCAGGCCTCGGCGAGCATCATCGGCTGATTTTCTTGATCCTCTATCGTTATGGATGGATTGGAACGCCTTCATAGTTACCCCTAGGCTTTCCTTGAAGGCCAAAAGATGAGGTCCCTCAAAAAGTTTCTTGGGCTGACTGAAGCTTTCCTGTAACGACCAGAACTGAGGATATAGAGTATCGGGATCGAGGGCTTGGTCTTCTTTTTTGGATTCAGCGCCCTTGGAGACTGATTTAGTATCAATTTGATCTTTCGAGTTGTCCGCTGGGGCATCGATTTCCATTTTCAAACCGTCGTCGACCGTGGGTGTTTCGTATGTCGTCACATTTTCGACATGATATTCGCCTCTGAGATTGACAGAGCTCTTGTCGCCAAGGGGGAAGCTTTGGAACATGAAGATGAAGACCCGGCCGCAGAAGGCCGTGTCTTCCGCGCGAGATAATCGGCGCAATAGCTCATTACAGCTTCGCAAGATGATGAGTTGTTTCTGTTTGAAGTGATTCGCGGTGATTCGCTCCCGCCTCGATTCAAGGTAATCGAAAATTTTGCGACACCCTGCGATGGTCTGGCTGTCAAGAAGTTCCTCGGCTAGCCAGAATAGCAGAGCAGGATCGCACTGTCCATCATCGGAAAGGATGGAGAGTATGTCGAGCAAATTCCACACCTTCACGAATTCGGGCGATTCGATCTTTGTGGTCGCCTGGTTTGGTCAGCGCGGGGGCGCAAGCCGTAGAGTAGTGATGTAGCTCACAATGAGGTTGCTGAATATATCTCGAGCTGCAGTTTCAATCATGGCGAACTGCCGGCCCTTGGCTTGGTCAATGGTTACGGCGCCATTCTCGATGCCAGCACCGAGTGCGGTCGCAACCTGGGATACTCGGTCGGAGAGGTTGTCAAAGTCGGATTTATTGAGAGCGGGTTCGATAGTAGATGTTGGTTTTGCGGTTTCTGCTTGCCTAAGAAGATCCCCGAGTAGAGAGATAGAAGTTGCGACGGCTGGGACACTGGGATTGTCCACGTCGAGCGCCGGCATCTTGAGCAAACAAAGCGGTGCTATGCGGATAGGGAGGTTGCCAGCGTCGTCATGGAGCGATAGTTACGTGAGAGATATAGATTCGAGTCCGTCGGGCGTCAGTAGTTGGTTGTTTCGGTCGAGGGGATATCGCTTATGAGGGAGGGTGTGGGAGATTTTTTATGTCTATCGGCGAAGGAGCTGTTGTTTGATGGCTGCTTCGCGGATGCTCAGGAACGAGAAGGCTGAGGCTAGCAACAGACCGTAAAGGTCTTGGACCTGTTTAGGTACTGGTGGCGCCTGTTGAATTTGGCTTAAAAATAAGTACAGACGCGAAATTGGTACTTATGATATGGGCAGGTCGCGATTTGTGGGTCCCTGCGAGGCTGAAATTTTGGTGGACGCCTGGAGGTGCATGAAGAAGCGTCACACTTGCGGCTCGCGAAATTTCCATTTCAACTTCCAACTCGAGCCTCCATCACGATCCTTCACGATTCCCTTGCCACGATTCCCCCCCTCAAAGACGACTGGTGACCCATGACGCGACGGGAAACCTGCGATAATGCCTAATGTGAAGCGCCTGAAGGGCAGCGGTGCTGCAAAGGCCCAGAAGAAGCCCCAACCTCAGCAGAAGGCCGTTGATGGACGTCCAACGCCAGCTGAAGTTGAAGAGGAGGAGCACTCATTTGTCCAGGTCGCGCGAAAAAACTGGCTGAAGCAGACAAAGAAACCGACCAAGCCTAAGGTCAAGAATGATGTTCTCAAGCAAAGTATCTGGGATCAACTTGAGCGCGAGGGCTTCCAGTACAAGTCTCTTCTGTTGCTTGAGAGCTTGCAGACATTGGAGAGGTTCGCATTTTTTCCCGAACAGATCCAACATCCGACGCATTGCTAACATGTGTCTGTTTTAGCTACCTGTGGCCTGGATACACGGATGAGGCATCAAACTTCCACGTTCTATTGATTGCGCTCATCGCCAATGTGAAGAGACGAGAACACCTTGAAACTTGGGGTAAGGGAATATAGTGCTTGTCAAAAACTTACTTATATTAACATTTTTCTTCGTAGCGCTATTCGAAGACCGACCGGCAGATTTCTCGTCTCTGTTTCGTCGCCTCCTCTCGATGATGCTCGACCGAACTCTCTCCGTCACGCTTAGAACCCAGTTGCTCTGCTTCCTGATTTATTCCTTCCAGAGTCTCGATTGCGCAATTGTCAGGAAAGAATGCGCACCTCTCGTTTCGATTGGAATTTGGCATAATTTGTCTACTGAGAAAGCGCGAGAACATAAGCTTGACCAGACTCCCCACTTGAGAAAGGCATGGAAGGCTGCGCACAAGCGGTTTGATGCCGCTGATGAAGCAACCCAGGCTCGCCTTCGGTTTGAGCGATCATGGCTCTATACGCTCCTCTTGGACTTTTTGGGCCTTCTATACACGCAGAATGCAAAACCAGGTGAGCAAGTCTTTTAAAGAAAGCACATGTCGCTAATACCGTCATAGACCAAGTCTTGTATTGTGAGCGATTCGTTGAGTTTGTTTCTGATCTTCAGAGCCAGCTTCCCACACGCCGCTATGTCAATACTCTGCTTCAAGATTTGCATTTGATCCCAGCCATTAAACTGTCGCCAGTATATAATGACGAAGGAAACACTCTTCTCCGCGAGCTCTATGTACTCCTGTCACACTTCACTTATTTCTCTATCAATGACCAGACAGGCGTTCAACAAAGCAACAGTGAGGCTTTTGAGAAGCATTGTGCATCACTTGGGAAGCTGCAACGAATCTCGCTGAAACATTTCAAGGACAAACTTACAGTTCTTGCACTATCAAACTATGGCGCGATTGATAAGAAAGAGGAGCTGGAAGCGCTTCTGGAACCCCTTACAGACGACGAAATGCTTCAACTCGTCAACCTCCTTGATCTCCGGTCCACCTATCCCGAAAGCCTTAACCTTCCAGTTACGCGAACATTTTTATTCGAGGTACTCCTAATCACCTTCGAGCGCAGGAGCACCTTTCAAGAGAGAGCCCGTATTATGGGCTTGATGCCAACGGAAAAGACATTGTTTGACAACAGCTTTCAGCAGGCTGAAGCATATGACGGTTCTCATCCCATGGCTTTCCCTAAGCTGAACCTGCAATATCTCTCTGTGGGTGATTTCTTGTGGAGAGCACTGGTTCTTTATCGTTGCGAGTCATTTTATGGGGTTCGAAAGGACATAGAGGCAGCCATGCGCCGACTGCGGCCGGAGTCGAAAAGACCAGGCGAGACGCAATTTGCTGGGTTTTCTAGAATGGCCATGCCGATTTCAAAACCAACAGTTATGGAAGTCGTGCCAGCACTTGTTGGCAGTGAGCAGCCATCAATGGTTCGAGCTGAAGTGACTGTTGATGTGCGACGTCTAGGAGAAGGCGTGCGCCGGGAGTGGGATTCCCTTCGACAGGATGACGTTGTGTTCCTCCTTCACGTCGAGCCGCCTTCCACAAAGTCTGTCACCAATGGCGACGAACCTTCGACCGAGTCTGAGAGACTTGGCGTAGTAACTGTTCGGGCGGCGGAGATTCTTCAAATCACAGATGATAAAGGTCGGCAGGTTAGGGACGGTGCCAGCAATTTGGATAGCAAGCGACGCATTCAACTCAAACTCGACCCTCAGACCTACGCCAGGGATGCTGAGCGAACAGCAGCTGGGAAACCTGACGTCTATGCGGGGATCAACTTGCTCCTCCGACGTGGAAGGAGGGAAAACAACTTCAAGCCTGTTCTCGAGTCAATCCGCAGTCTTGTGCTATCTGAACTTCCTCTTCCTTCATGGCTTCACGAGGTATTCCTTGGCTATGGAGACCCTGCTGGTGCTTCATACAAGAATCTCTCTAATCGTGTCAAGAAGCTTGATTTCCGTGACACATTTTTGGACTTCCAGCACCTGACTGAGAGCATGCATGGAAAGATTATCGACCCGGGCGACGAAGTTACCGGAAGCTTTGGACCCCCTTACGTGCTAGAAATTGTCAACAAGCCGGAAGAACCAAAGGGGTCCAAGCCGTCGAAGAAGCGCCGACGCGATGCTGATCCTGCTTTGATATCAGAGATTGAGACCCTGAAGGTTTCTACATACACACCTCCCAACACAGGACCGTACCCCGTCGATGCTCCACGGAAGAACTCTGTTCGATTTACTCCAGCTCAAGTTGAGGCCATCATATCTGGCACGCAGCCAGGTCTCACTGTCATTGTGGGCCCTCCTGGAACGGGTAAAACTGACGTAGCCACTCAGATCATTAGCAACATATACCACAATTTCCCTGAGCAGAAGACTTTGCTTATTGCGCATAGTAACCAGGCTCTCAATCAGTTATTTGCAAAGATTGTTGCTTTGGACATCGATGAACGACACTTGTTGCGTCTCGGACACGGCGAGGAAGAACTTGATACTGAGGGCAACTTCAGCAAACATGGACGGGTTGAGTCTCTTTTGGAAAACCGGGATCGCTATCTCAATGAGGTAAAGAAGCTTGCAGCTAGTATTGGAGCACCTGGCGCACACGAAAATTCTGCCGAGACGGCTGGATATTTCCACACAGTCTATATTAAACCCCTGTGGAAAAAGTTCTCGCAGGTTGCCAAGGCGGAAGACTCCAGCGCGATCACAATTATCGAAGCATTCCCCTTCCACTCATACTTCTCTGACGCTCCCCAACCACTATTCCCAGAGGATGTCAGTCGAGAGCTGGCCTTGGACATTGCAAACGGATGCCACCATCACATTTCCAAAATTTTCTCCGAGCTGGCTGACGCTGTACCGTTCGAGATTCTACGTAGGGATCGCGACAAGGCCAATTACTTGCTTACTAGTGAGGCTCGCATTATCGCCATGACAACAACACATGCAGCCATCCGCCGGGGTGAAATCGCGTCTCTTAGATTTCATTATGACAATGTAGTGATGGAGGAGGCTGCTCAAATCACTGAGATCGAGACTTTTATCCCGATGGCGATGCAGAAGCCTGTGGCGGGGAAGATGCCTCTCCAGCGGGTAGTATTGTGTGGTGATCACTACCAAAATTCACCAGTCATCCAGAGTCTCGCGTTTCGGCATTACGCCAACCTGGAGCAGTCACTGTTCTCGCGACTGGTTCGACTTGGTGTTCCTACCATCACGTTGGATCAGCAAGGTCGTGCTCGCCCATCCATTGCAAGTTTGTATCAATGGCGGTATAATAACTTGGAGAACCTTCCAAACGTGCAGAGCAACCCACAATTTGTCAAGGCAAATGCTGGGTTCAAGTTTGATTACCAGTTTATCAACGTTCCCGATTACAAAGGACGAGGCGAATCCGAACCTACACCTCACTTTGTCCAAAACTTGGGCGAAGCCGAGTACGCAGTGGCCATTTACCAATACATGCGCTTGCTCGGTTATCCAGCAGACAAGATCAGCATTCTTACGACCTATGCGGGTCAACGAGCTTTGGTCAAGGATGTGCTTTCTCACAGATGTGCCCGGAACCCTGTGTTTGGTCTGCCCAAGGCAGTAGCTACGGTAGACAAGTACCAGGGCGAGCAAAATGATTGTGCGTGTTCCCTTCTGGTTACACCAGACCCTGATTTTCCCTATTGCTGACTGTTGAAATCTAGATATTATTTTATCTCTTACCCGTACGTCGCGAGTGGGCTATCTTCGCGACGTCCGCCGTATGACAGTGGCTTTATCACGTGCCCGGCTGGGGTTGTATATCTTGGGACGCCGGGAAGTATTTGAAGCCTGTCCTGAGCTCCGCCCTGCGTTTGATACTTTGCTTCAGCGGCCGGACAAGCTCATGCTCGTTACGGGAGAGCTATGGCCAACAGAGAGGGATGCAGCTGAAGGAGATGGACTTGTTGAAGGAGAGGTGCCAATGGAGGGCGTGGAGCATTTGGGACAATATGTGTTCGAGATGACCAACACTAAGATCAAGCAATTGCAAGCCGAGCAGGGTGTCGACATCCCCGAGTCCATCGTTGAGGAGGTCGAGGGCGGAGAGGAAACATATTATGATGACGACGGGGAAGAAGTCGAGGCTGATATTCTTGAGGTTCGAGAAGGGGAGTAGATTTCCTACGTAACGGTCAAGGATAGGGGCGTACTGGATCGGTATTAAGCTACATTTGTGAAATGTGGATGAAAGAAGCATAAGAAGAGGGCGCTGAAACGAATTGAACATAAGACGACATCAATTATCACCCGATTTGAGCATACTACCTCGAGCTGCTACGTATTTGCGATGCATAACATATCTGCTCTATGCAGTTAGACGTTTTTGGCGGGGTTCGGGCGCGGGTGATCTGCATACCTGTAGGCTATGAGTACTGACATCTGGGAGCTTGTTCGAGATTGAGTGATTGCTTCATTGAATATTCCTTTGGGAACGATTACGGTTCCTGAGAGGGGCGGCAGGTAAAACAGTATGATGAATTGTATCTTGTCTGCCAGCCATGTCTCTACGGCAAGGTATTTGCCACCGAATCATGGAGGGTAAATGGCCTGTGTAAAAAATGTTGACATTCCTTTGGGGTGTGGAAGTGAACAGGTTTGGCACGATCTTGGTATGCCTGATAGGATAGACAAGCAAGACGAATCAATTTGAGCCAGCTGGCACAATCAAGGAAGATGACTATAGCGAGAACATTTATTATTTCGGACAAATGCAGCGTCGTGTCGTGTCGTGTCGAGGGCGTGGCTCTCGATGGATTTAATTTGATCAGGGAGAAAGATGTCACTTTTTATTCCAGGTAGATCTGGATGGTTCACTCTGATCTGGCTAACCTTCATAATACTAGCACGTGGTTGGGCGCCACGGAACTGGTTGGGAATGGGGCCAAACAGACCAAATATGATTGCCACAACAAAGGATGGCTGTTGACTGGCTGATGAATGAATGCAGTGTGACGCATGCTATGTTAGATGTATTGGTTGGGACGTTGCAGCACAGGGCAGGATGGCCTTGTCAGCTGGACACGGTAGGTCAAACACGCAGTAGGCGTAAAGACAATCTTTGCCAGCGAAGACTCAATTTGGGGTCTTGCTTGGGGCTTTGCCTGAGACCTAATAACTAGGCTCTGATACGGAAAGGAGAGGCTGTGTTTCATTGGTGGCGAGATCACTTTCGTGTTCGATTTGAAAGCTGAAGCCTGCGCTTGTGGCAGTGGCGAGGCGATGACGAACCGCCGGCCGGTCTCAAAGCGCCATAGAAGCCTGTTGGGATTCGACTGGGCACCATTGGTGTTTTAAATCATTTTCAGCGCTGGCGGAGCACCCGAAATTCGAGACAGGACGGGCCACCCGCGCATATCTTTCCGGTCCCGTCTATAGCAGGGAACGCCCTGCTTGGTCAGGTTTCCGGCCTCACCACAGATCGATGCAGAGCACACATCTTGTATAAACTTCAGGCATCACAATCACAAAAAGAATAAGACTAGGAGGAAGCGTCGGGGACAACAAGGGAACCAAGACATGCTCCACCACGCGGCTTTTTTGCACACTTTGGCTGGCAAAAAGCTTGAGCAAAAAGCAACTTTGTGTGAACAGGCAGCCTTTAGTTTTCCGGTAAGCTAACTTGGTCTAACTAAGGTCAACCGGGTCAAGGCACCGGCGCCCGAAAGGGAGGGGGGGCTTCTAGACAGTGTGATTACATTGCATCTTACACGCGTTGCCGTACGACTTTCAGTGACACATTAAGCTCACTCTAGAATATCGAACCGGCCCGCGTGGATAAAATTTTTTGTGCGTTCGTCCGTGGGCTTGTCTTGGACTAGACCCTGGCTGGTGGGATGAGGGCCCGACTACGCAAGAGCCGGTAAAAAGAGCGCAACAAGAAACCACTGAGTGGTATCGTCCTTCAGGATGGGGGTGTTTTTTTTGTGTGTGATCTCTGAGCGAGGTGGGACTCGGGATGGGGTCCCGTTGGAAGTGCGTTTGCATAAGGGAACTGGGAGGATCTAGCCAGTGTGGGCTGACGGACGGTGAAAGAGTGACGGGGAGGAATGAGTCACTATTTTGTGCATGTGGCGTGGCGTAGGCGTAGGACAAGGTGGAGGAGAGGAGGCGGCTAGTACGAATGCCGGAATCAAGGGAATCTATGTATCAAACAACATGTGTTTGTTGGTTGGTTGGGGTGCCATTTATCGAAACGACGAGAATATGAGAAAGCAGTGAATGATGGATTCACTGCTCTGCTGATGCCGAGAGGCCGACCATTCACCCACCTGCTGAGGTGCGCTAGTGCACTGTCATTTGATGTACGGCACTGGAAATGGCCACCATACATCCAACTCTCCCAATTCAAGCAACCCCACAGTCAGGGTCCCTTGCTCTGCGCGGTGACACTGAGGGAGGGAGCATGGTGGAACGTGGAAGGCCGAGCATGATAAGCGAATGAATGAACCAAAGCTCCCCCGATTCATGGCCTCAACTGGTGGTTCCGACCCCCTTTCCCATCGTCTGGTCTGGTTTTGATGGAACGCGGGTTGCGATAGAGCCAAGTCATGGCACGTGCATGCCCTCTCATCTTGGGTGTTTGATTAGAGGCCCAAATGTGCGTGCTTTGTCCTTTGAGTGTTTCTCCATGTTCCCAGGTTCCCAGACTTGGCTCTAAAGCGACAGTCTCAAATTATGACATGGTGCGGGCTCGGACGTGATCACGGCTCAGGCTCCGGTTCCTTTCCGCCGCGCAGTTAGCTCTGGGCTTGAATGACCCTTGTCGCTTGCCATTCAGCATTGTCACCCACCAGCAGCTCGACCGAGAGAGAGATGGGCGTATAGGCAACGACACATGACGGTGCAGCACAGCACGACACTGAGTTCCCAGCACCGTGGTGGTGACTAATTCATCGGATTGGCACCGATGGACGCCCAACAGCCAAGCTTCCTGCATCACCTGTAAGCGCCGCCTATCGCTAAATTTGGCGCTGAGGATCTCTATATCCGTGCAAAGTCGAGATGAAAAGGAGGTGTTAATATAATAGAGTTGTTCTTGGGTGGGCTGCATTGTTGATTCATCATGGCCATCAGGCTCGCTAATCGGAGATCCTACGTTGTAGGAATATTGCACAAATGGCGTATAACTCACCGCCCAAAAAAAAAAAGGGGGGGGGGGGGGGGGGGGGGGGGGGGGGTTTGAAAGAAAAAAGATTTGATGAATCTTCGTGAATAGGACAAAAGCCTTATGAGTCAAAGGCGTACCGCGTTTGCCTCGAGAGGCTGATTGTTCTACAAGTTTTGACTCTTTCGGAGTCTTTCGTTTGTCGTTGTTAGGCCAATGAGGGAATGGATAATTAGTAACCCGATAGGTTATTGTAACATGCACGTGCCCAACGCGCCTTGGCTGTCGACGAAGGAGAAGGATGAGATCGCCATCGTTTGAGTTGGCAGTGAGTGCACATCCTCAGCGCATGTGGCCAGTGGCGCATTATGCCAAAAGACTGCGTACATGTAGTCGGTTGACATAAAAGCCAAAAGTAATTGTGCTTATCATCTCATTATTTCCCTAGTTTCGGTTTTCTCCCTTGCTAGCTTCTTGGCTCTAGTGGCATTCTGCATACCGTAGCTATTTCCATAACATGGATGCACTATTTGCAGTGCTCTTCTGTTTTCCATTTGTTCTCCCTTTCCGCTGGTGGAAACCCACGCCATCTCGTAGCCCACTGAGGTTCTAGGTGATATCAGAATGCCAGAGTGGGTACAGTATCGTGCTAGCGTGCCCTCTCCCGCGGGGATTGACGTAGCAACCGAGAGCCCCCCTTGTGGCCTTGTGGGCAAATGGATGGAGAAAATATTACATCGCCCATCCCCAACTCCATGCCATCCCGCTCTGCGGCAGGTTAGTGAAGGCGCTGCTCTCATCACCCAGGCCTATGCAGGTGCCACTATCATCATGAACCATACTTAAGAGCCCGCAGCATACTATCGCAAGACAAAAAGCACACCATGATGTTTAGCTAGCATCAACACGGTCCCTTCGGAGATGCCCTACGAAGAAAAGGTAGGTACTTCAATTACTTGCCAGTCTGGGGGGAGACCCGAGGATTCAGTGCCAGTGGCTTTTTAGGTCTGGTCGTGGGCGGCCCTAGAGACCGCAAGGTTCCTGTGCACTGTGCTAGATAGCTTGACAGCCCAACGCACCACACTGTCAAGCCGTGAGGGCTTGTTGATGTTTATACAGTGCGAATATGACGCGCCAAGAGACAGTGACATTGACCCAAACCCGGACAGTGACGGGCAGCAGGCAGCCCTGACCACCAAGCCCTGGCGGTCTTTTTTTTTTTTTTTTTTTTTTTTTTTTTTTTTTTTCGCGGACACCCCCCCCCCCTCCTCCCTCGCCCCTTCCTGCCCATATCTGATGCCGCTGCCCAAAATTTTTTGCCGACTTCTTCCAAACCCTCACCACTCAAACAACCTCCCTGGTCCGGTGGAAATTCTTGTCACCCGACCACATTTCCATTTGCATTGCATTGGAAAACTGTCCTGGGGTTTTTTTTAATCACCAGAAGGACTCTCCCCTAAGGATTCTTTTGTTTCCTCCTTCGTCGCCGCCGCGCCGTATCGTAGCCTGTCTTAGACTGCGATCGCCTCCAGTCGGCCTCGACCCTTCACTCCTTGGTTTTCTGTCCTTGTCCGGCCTGTCTCGACTGTAATCGTCGAGCCGCCTCATCGACTGCCTGTCGCTGTTCATCGCGTAATTTTTGTCGCGATCCCCTTCGACCCCGCCTCGAGTTTTCGACTTTGCTGTCGTTGCTCGAACAGTCCCTCACCCCGCCGCCCGAGTCTTCGACAACCCGGTCTTCGGCGACCTCGCACTCCGACCTCCCCTCGTCGCTCTCAACACCCTTTCTCCCATCGCGAACGACTCGAGCTCCCCTTATGACGTCGCCTGCCAACCAGCAGAATCCCATCCCGGCGACAAACACCTCTGCGACTACGGCTCCCTCTTATGCCTCTGCTGCAGGTGCGCCCAAGAAGCCCACTCAGGCTCCTGTAGTCGCAACTGGTTCCCACCCTCCCGTCGTGGTCGGTGTCTCGTCGTCTTCGACGCAGAATGCTAAAGGCGCCTCGTCGTCTCCTGTGAACGGCAAGCCCGCCGTCACCCCCGCAGTCCCTGCCGTTGTTCGCGGCAGCTCCAACCTCAACGGTTCCGACCACTCTCGCAAGAGCTCCGTCACCATGGCTGCCAACGGCCCCAACAGCTTTGTTGCCAACGGTGGCCCCGTTGGTGGTGCCAAATCTGGCATCCAGTTTGGCTTCGACTCTCCTGCTATGGCTCACAGCACTCCCCAGACCGGGAGCGCTGCTCCCATTCCTATCCCCGGTAGCAACGCCAGGGTTCCTTCGCCTGCCCATTCTCCTTCTCCTATCCCTCAGCCCTCTGCCAGCGGTGGTCGACCTCCTTCCGGCCTGCAGCAGCCTAGCGGCCAGATGACATTTGGTAGTCTCAGTAGCGATGGCGAGGTATGTGTTACTCCCGCCCTCACCTCCCTTGTGCTCTCTATCCTCTTGAATTTTGTACTGACCTTGTGATCACTGTAGCGCCACATGAGACAGGGCTCTGTTCCTCCCAACTCACAACCGGGTTCTCACTTCCGTCGCGAGTCCGGCCACTCCGCTCAAGGCGACAATGCCGGTGCTGGTCGAGGCAACTTCCAGCCCCAGGGTGGTCGTGGCCGCGGTGGCTTCACCCCCAACTATAACCAGCAGATGGGATATCCTCCCAACAACCAGTTCCGCAACGGCCCTGGACAGGGCCGTGGAATGCCGCCTGCCTTCCAGCCTCAACCTCGAACTATGCCTTATCCCAACTCCCCTCAACCGAACCGAAGCCCTGCCATGCTCGCCTCGATCCCGAACACGCCCAACATGGCTCCGGCCAGTATGCAGCCGGCTATGGCCATGCAGACGCCTCCTCAATATCACTACCCGCCTCCCATGGCTCCTCAACAACAAGTACAGTTTCCCTTTCCTCAAACTCAGTCTGATAAATTGTCTTTCAAACCCCCAAGAAAAAAACGTCGTGATCTGGACAAGCTGCTTCAAGCGGGGCGCCTCCAAGATTCCTCCAAGAGAGAGGTATACTCAAATGATATCAACCAGCGTCAGCGGCGTTTTAGTAAACACGCGGACCAGCCATGGCGTGAGCCTGGTGGTGATGCAGCTCGATCAACATCTCAGTCTGTTAGGACACCCATAGAGCACTTGTCTACTCGCAACAATCAGCCCCCTGTCGATTTCTGTTCTCTTGATCTCTCGCCAGAAGGCGGCATGTTCGAATTAATGCTAACTTATAAAAACCAGAACTTCGGTTATCCTCCCCAGCAGGTTGATGCCTATGGACGACCAATCTCAATGCCCTACGCCTACAACAACATGCCCTACATGGCCCCTCCTCAAGCTAACTCTCCAGGTTACAACCAATCCTTCGCTCCTCCTCCCTACCACCAGCAGAGCCACAGTATGTCGCGGACTCCCTCCCAACCTGAGCGACCCTCGAGTGCGAACCCACAGAACCAACCTGTGATCGTGTCCTCAACTCCGCAGCCTCAAAACGCGCAGCCAAAGCCTGGCGGTAACAGCTTCGTCAAGCCCAGGAAGAGTGCTGCGATTCAGATCAAGAACGCCGCTGGCGAGGTTGTTGATACATCGGCTTTCAAGACGCCGGCTTCCCCCGCTCCCAGCATTTCGCAGTCCAAGACTCCTCCTGTTGTGACCTCGACCCCAACCCCTCCTCCCAAGTCATCTACTCCATCGCATGGTCGTGCTGATAGCCATGCGACCCCCAAGACCGTCAAGGAGATCCAGGATGAACTAAAGGAGAAGATTAAGCAAGCTACCCAGGCTCCGCCAGCGGCCACGGAGGAGAAGAAGAAGGAAGAAGAGCCTAAGGCCGCCGACAAGCCTGCTGAGAAGTCGGTAGAAGCTAAGGCTGAGATTCCTGCCCCCTCCAAGCCTGAGCAGGAGACAAAGCCTGTTGAGGAACCCAAGAAGGAAGAGCCCAAGTCTGAGGAGAAGACTGAGGAGCCTGCCAAGAAGGAGGCAGAGAAGCCCGCCGAACCCTCCAAGGAATCTGAAGAGGATGAGATGGAGCGAATTATCAGAGAGATGGAAGAAGAGGATGCTCGACGAGAAGCCGCGGAAGAAGAGCACCGCGTTAAGGCCGACGCTGAGAAGGCTGCTGCCAAGGTCAAGGCTGAGGCAGACCGCAAGAAGAACGCTGCTGATGAAGATCGAAAGCTGCGTGAGCAGGAGCGTGAAATGGAACGCCTTGAGGAAGAGAAGGAGAAGCGCCGAAACCAGGCTGAGACATCCGGCAAGAGCTTGTCTGTTGCCGATGCCCTTGCCGCAGTCCGCTCCGGCAACGCTGCCAAGGATGCTGACAAGGTTGAGTCTGTCACGGACAAGCTTGCCGGTATGAAGATTGGTGAAAAGACTGCTACCGAGAAGCCTGCAGCCACCGAGAAGCGTCATGCTAAGCCTGCTGCCCTCAACTTGACCCCTCTGAACACCAAGCCTGTGGAACCTCCTCAGCCCAGTGCTGCTTTGCAGTCCCTAAAGTCGGCTCGCTTCCTCAAGATCATTGATCAAGACATCTACCCTGCTGGCATCAAGTCTCCCAACCCGTCTCTCAATGCAGCGGTTGCCAAGAAGGGCAAGACTTTCAAGTACGATGCCAACTTCCTGCTTCAGTTCCAAAAGGTCTTCACCGAGCAACCTTCCCTTGAGTTCCACCAGCAGGTCAAATCCCTCATCGGTGACGATGGAGGTCGATCCGGCTCTAGCCGTGCGCAAACTCCTTCTGCCCGGCAGGGCTCTCGTGGCGGCGGCGGCGGGTTCCCAATGGGTGCTTTCGGTGCCCCCCCTGGCCGAACTATCCCGCCAGGTACCTCCTCTGAACAGCGCTTCGCCATGTCCACCTCTGGCATGCGAGCACCCGTGAACCCTATGGCCTCTTTCCAGCGACCTGGCGGCGCATTCCCCTCGTCTGCTTCAATGTCTCGCACCTCCTCGCAGTCGAACATGCCCAACTCTCCTCGCCAGGGAAGCCGTTCAACTCGCGGTGGTAGTCGCCGTAACGACTACAGTGCTAAGGAGGCTCAGGCTGCTAAGAACATGCCTTTGACTGCCGGCCAGGACCTGAAGCCCATTGCCGTCACTTCTAACGGCTGGAAGCCGACTAGCGTGGGCAAGGCCACCGCCTCTACTGCTCAGGCCACTGCCCCAGGCTATCTTGACCCTGAGCTGGTTCAGAGGAAGGTCAAGGCTGCTCTGAACAAGATGACACCCGAGAAGTTCGACAGGATCGCAGACCAGATTCTGGAGATTGCCTCTCAGTCCAAGGATGAGACTGATGGACGAACTCTCCGCCAAGTTATCCAGCTCACCTTTGAAAAGGCCACGGATGAAGCCCACTGGGCCTCGATGTACGCTAAGTTCTGTAAGCGAATGCTTGAGACTATGAGCCCCGACGTCCGCGATGAGCGCATCAAGGACAAGAATGGCAATGTTGTCAGCGGTGGTAACCTGTTCCGAAAATACCTTCTCAACAGGTGTCAGGAAGAGTTTGAGCGTGGCTGGTCTACAAACCTTCCTGAACCTGGCGAGGCTGAGGGTGAGAAGAAGCCTGGGGAGGCTGTTCTCCTGTCAGACGAATACTACATTGCTGCTGCCGCTAAACGACGTGGTCTCGGCTTGGTTCAATTCATTGGTGAGTTGTACAAGCTGGGCATGCTTACAGAACGAATCATGCACGAATGTGTGCACAAACTCGTCGACTATAAGGGAGTTCCTGATGAGACCGAGATTGAGTCGCTCAGCAAGCTGCTCCGGACCATTGGTGCCAACCTTGATGCTACTGAGAAGGGCCGACCTCTGATGGACGCCTACTTCCAGCGCATCCAGACTATGGTCGAAATGCCTGATCTCCCGAGCCGAATGAAGTTCATGCTCATGGATGTTATTGATCTCCGAAGGGCCAACTGGATCTCCAAGGAGACTAACAAGGGTCCCAAGACCCTTGAAGAAGTTCGAGCCGAGGTATGTCATTTTCCGTGACGAAGCGATGTACATTATTCACTAACAAATTACAGGCCGAGGCTGCTCAAGTTGCAAAGGCTCAAGAGTCGGCTAGAGGAAATACTCGAGGCGGTGGTCGCCCTCCCGCAGGACGTGGAGATGCCCGCAACTTCTCCGCTGGCTATGCTCAACAGACCAGCAATCAGGTTGGTATGGACGACTTGCGTCGCCTCAAGGGCTCCGCCAACAGAACTTCGAGCGGCAATATCAGCCTGGGTCCTACCTCCATGTTCTCCTCGCGTAGCAACAGTGGGCGACGTCTTGGCCCAGGTGGCTCTCTTGGTCGTCCCGGTGAAGATTCTGGCGCCTCTTCCCGCACTGGAACTCCTCCCACCCGTGAGAATACCTCACACTCTAATGCTTTCAGGTAAGTTGATCAATCCTAATTCGTTGAATAAGACGATAGTGAGTACTAATTCATGAGACAGCCTGTTAGCCAACATGGAGACTGAGCACCCGGCCTCGCCCCCGTCTACTTCTGCCTCGCCATCTATGTCAAAGGCTGTCCCCGACAGCGACAAGAAAGATGGCGAGTAAAACAAAAAATTTCCTTCTTCGGTGTCTTGCATTTCGGCAGATAGACTAGGCGGGGCAGTGTTTTCTTGCATTTACAGGCTTTCATCAGACGTGTCTAAAAGTTTGAGCACGCATTTTGAACCATGATACCTCGCCCATAGACAGACGGACGGCCTCTCGTTGGAGAGGAAATACTTTTCGGACTAGGGATTTTCTTCATCATTGTGTTCACATTACCTACCTATTTGGGGTCCTCAGCATGATGCACCCAGTGTGTTTTCCAGTTCCTACCTAATGTTGCGGTGGATTTGGGGTTTCAGGGTTGAGGCAGTTTTTATTACTGTTTGCCTGCACGCACTGGATTTCGGGATCGGAAATGGGGAATTGGTGGGGAGGAAGAAGGAGTATGATGGCATATTCACCGCGCCGATTCACGTCAAGGGAGCGGTGGGGTGGCCACGGTTGAAAGATGATGAAAAAGGAAAGGATTGGGGCAAAAGTTGAGTCTCCATCGGATGAACTTCATGAGTTTTCTGCCTCTTGCGATTGTTTTTGACATCCAGCCTCTGGCCTCAAACTCCTTCGCTGGCTTTAGATGTTGCTTTGATTAGGTCGGGGTCGTATTTGGAACGGCGACCAGTGCCATGTTATTGGCTACGTCTCGAAATATGTACATTGGCTCGGTTAGCGAGGAATTGGGATTGACTGGTCGCCAACCGTTTATTCTCTGGTCCATGGGGTCGAGTACATCGAGATGTGTAGCTAGGTCGGCCTTGATCAGAGTATTCTTGTTGATGCTTTGATATATATCATCTAATTTCGAGGGACAAGGAGTCATTGGCAGAGAATACATACTTGATGAAAATGGTTGCGTTTCGTAATGTCATGTGGAATATTCTATTCTTGTTTTCACAGCACACACTGCGATTAAATAGGAGCTGATGAGAGATTCGCTTTTCACTGCGGTTTGGAAACCCAAAAGTCCAACTCGATCATTCAATGGATAATTCAACTGGCAACTCTACAGTCATTACATGGAATTATATCAATTCGTACCAGCAATCAACAGCCCTATGCCCATTATTAGGACGTAACACGTACATTCTCTCGTTCAATGTTCCTGACTCCGCCGACTCCCAATGCTGTCGTGTCCCTGATCCCTAAACAAACATGTCCCATATCATCTTTACACAGCTAGAACTTTGTTGAAACCAAGCTTAGCAAACAGGGTATCCATGGCTACCCATTGGCGACCGCACTTGTCGAGATACTTGTCAATAACATTCTTGATGGTGCCAAACCGGATGCGATTGCGTTCGACCAACGCAATGATCTTCTCGCGATCCTGCCGAGAGAGGTCACTCGTCTCCAGAGTAGCCTTAGCGCGTGCCTTGTCTACATCCCACAGGCTAGCGAAGTATAGAAGCTGGTTGTATATGGCCTTCTCCGAGTACTCATATCGCATACGCCCAAGGCAGTCGCGCGCAAGCCCCTTAGGCCCCAGGCATCTTGTGCCATAAACGCTCATCTGACGAGTGCGGTTGCCACATTGCGAGTCATCACAGACCAACCAGCCTTCATAATAACGAGATGTCTCAGCACGAACGGCGCTTTCAACCTGTGCTATTATAGACAGGTTCGAGATAGTGACACCACAAGAGCCACAAGTTACTCCTGAGGCAGAGACGCGATCAGGGGAGTTAGCCAGACCCTCAAATGTGGATGTCGTTTTGCACTTGCGACATCGGATAGATAGACGAGCGCATTCAGCGAAGCGAACTTCATCTGGAATTTGAGAATCAAGAGGGTGAATCTCTAGATCATTGCTGGAACCATTTTGCTGGTTTTGGAATGAGTTGTATCGACGGACATCCAGACCCAGCTGCTCAGCGAGTTGGGACGTCGAGGTACCGTCAATGTTGGCACAGAGACGTTCCACAGGAGGGAAGATTTGCTTGCCAATATACCACTCCACGTCAGGTAGCAAATTTGGGTCAGCTTTTAGATCCGCAGGGGAATAGGCTCGTTTGGGGGCTGGCTCGGAGCTCTTGCTGTCACCAGTGATAATGTAGGAGATAACATCGCCCTTCCGAACAGTCTTGCCACGAGCCAGTTCACGCAATGCCACTTGAACTTGGGGCATAGAATCCGCGTTGGGATATTCCTTTGGTGCTTTGCCGAGCTGTGTATAAATGGTATACATCGGGACTGGGATCGTTTGCTCCCGCATCTTCCCCGACATTTCTCGAAGGTATTCATGAATGCGTGCCACTGAGACCTCGGTATCATCTCCGGAGAGAATTTCGTCTAGAAGATGCTTGGAGATCTCCTTCGACAAGGCGCAATACTCACGGCGCTTCATATCGAGACCCTTGACCTCCATCTTCTCGACGTACTTTCCATCCTTCTCGACCAGATTGATAGCGGCATACTTCTTCTTTGCTTGTAGCAGGATGCGGCGGAATATATTATCAATATCAATTTCCAGCAATCTGTACTGCTCATTGACAGCCTTCTTGAAGTCGCGCCCGACTCGGAGAGCGTCAGCAATATTGTCAACATTCGCATTGATCATAACCGAGTCAGTATCTCCGTAGATAACCTGAAGAGACTTGGTCTCAGCAAGCTCCTTTGTGCTACGCAGAATCTCGCGACCCTTGTAGGTGGTGAGGATGGCGAGAGGACGGGCATAGAATCGGGATTTAGTATAACCCAGACATCCATACATGGAGTTGGCAGTCAGCTTCAAGGCCAGCTGCTTGATGTCCCATGTCGCGAGCTGCTCGGGGGTCGCTGTTTTATCCTTCATCAAACCCTTGACTTGACGACGCCGGCTGACGAGTGTAGCGATCAATTTAGGAAGAATGCCCTGATCTTGGTTGGCAGGAACCTCGGGGACAGCATCTTCATCTTCAGTCTGCGGAACAGTTAGTTGTGATTGTATGGATGGAGAAGTTGTGAACTTACCGAGGCACCACGATCTACCGTGGTGAAACAAATGTTGAACTCCTGAATAATAGACGGGTACAATGAGTTGAAGTCCATGACGAGCACAAACTTATCGTAGAGACCCTTCTCGGGTTCAAAAACAAGACCTCCCTTGTACTTGTCTTTCTTTTTGCCTTCGCCGCCCTCCCCTTCTTGTTCTTCTTCAGCTTTTTGGCGGCCACGGAATGTTTGCTTGTCTGGGCAAAGGTATTTGTTGCGGTGAAACTCATGTAACAAAATATATTCGTTCCGTTCAGCACGAGTACCAGTGAGCGTTCTCGCCCATGAGTTTCCTGCCAGGTTTGTCAAGACTTTGGTGAGCGGGAGCATTTGTACACCCAGGGCCAGCGCTGCGATATAATGCGTGTCAGCTTCCATGTGCGTGATATAGTCCATGAAGCCCTGCTTCTCCTTCGCCCAACTACCCAAAGCGGCTTCGTTGTCAAACTCCCGACGACGATTGTCTCCAGCAAGATAGAGGCTGACCATCTCGGTCAAGCTCCAAGATTGACACTTGAACATGACCGACTTTCCAGCATCGTTAGCAAGATCGCAAAGTAGACGACCTGCAATCACCTGACGCTCTGCGAAGACGTTACCTCCAACCTTTCCAATGGATGGAGGCCATTGGCTCCGGCGAAGTCTACCGAGTCGAGACCACCCGTGGATTTTCTTCTCATATAGCCGGTTTAGTAAAACACTGTAGTCGACGCCCTCTAATTGATGACCGAGAATCACATCAGGGTCTGCAACGTCAATTTGGGCCAGGAAGAATGTTAGAATGTCAGATTCTTGCTTTTTGAGCACAATCAGACCTTTGTTTCTCTTCCTCGCTAGTTGATCAAAGCCTAAGGGAAAGCCCTGTGCGTGGGGACGAACGACGGTGAAAGTTCGACAAGGGAGTTTCTCTGCAGGTGTTGTATCATTCAGAGAAACTTTCTCGTAGACTCTTGCACTGATGGCTAGGATCTCCTGCTTGTTTTCGTTGGCGTTAAAAGCAGTCCGGAGAGCGACGCTCATAAGTGTCAAGGGAGGCGCGTCCAAATTCTCCGAGTCACTCAGAGTCGAGATCATGTTTGGATGCTCAGCAAGGACCTCGAGTTTACAGTGAGAGGCATTTTTGATGCTACTAAAGTTGGCATCTTGGATCTTCAGCCAGCAGGGACCCATGATATTCTTCCAGAGAACAAACTGCTCAAATAGAGCAGTGTTGCTTCCAAACAAGTGTGAGTACGTGGTTCCGGGGGTCGGTTCGACCTGTGGCTCTGATAGAACGGTTAGCGGAATAACAGAGGCAATTGAAGCTTGTCAGAAGGAAACTCACTGGTGTAAGGGTAGAGGAGTTTCATGTACTGGGCCTCTTTGGGAACACCTGGCAGCTCAAAAGCATATTTTCGAGTGCAGGCCTTGATCTTGTACATATCGACCTTCATCTTGGTCATCATCTCATCAACTTCATCATAAACGTTCATCATCTCCACTTCCTCCTCGGTCTCTTCACCATTACGAACATGGTATTGACGGGGTAAAAAATACAACTTCCGCAAGATATTGTCAATCTTGACAAAGCAGCTCACATAGGTCCTTGTCTTTTTATTCAGAACTTTGCCGAAGAGACAAAGGCTGCCGTGAATCTCGATGTAGTCGGTCCAAAAGAAGTTGAGGCTACCATCCTCCTCAATCGCATCTTTATGATCGATCTTGCCGATTCCTCGCGTCTCTGGGGCACTTGAGACAACGTTCAGCCTCTCAGTGAGTGCATTCCACGATGACGAATCAACCGTTGCATCGACCGCCTTGACAGGCGAAGAGCTAGCGGGCGTTGGGTATGATTCTTGTTTGATAAGCTTTTTGATGGGCTTAGAGCTAGTCATGTTGACGCTTGCCGTGTTGATGGCGCCGGCATGGGCAACTTCCATCATATCCTCATCTTCGTCGTCCTTAGGCTCTTGCTTGATCAAGGCCTTTCGCTGGGCAACCTTAGCGGCCGGGGAAGAGGGAGCGGGATCGCTCATGGGCACGTCGGGAACATCGAGGGGTTCGTTATCAACAGCGGGGATGAAATCGTCGTCGCTCGCCAGGGCTGCGGGGGCAGGTGATGATAGCCTGGTATCTAGCATTTTGGTTTTCTTGGGAACGGGCTCGGGTGCCGGAGAGAGAGCTCTAGCTTTGCGACGCCCACCAGACCGCTCGACTTTTGATACACGAGGGGCAGGCGCGGGGATGTTGCTGTCAACTTCGCCTAGCAAATCGGCAAGAAAATCATCATCGGCTTTTGTCTTCGCTATCTAGAGGGGGAGTGTCAGCTCGAAAACGTCCCAGATACGAATGAGTAATTCATATTGTACCTTAGGCTTGGCTTGAACTTTGCCAGCACCTTTGGTGAAATATTCACTGATGTCTCGGTCGTTGGCATCTCGCTTCGCTTGTTCGTCCTGGCGGCTTTTCTTCGCTATTCCAAATGTTAGCGTGAGTAAGTTTCGTTGGTTATCTTTTTATTCAGTGTACTGACCAGCTTTACTTGGTCTACCACGTGGTCCTCTTTCTTCTTCTTCACTGTCGTCGTCGTAAGGCTGGATACGGTCCCATTCCTCACGACCATCGTCGGCGTAACCTTCGCCATTGTCGTCGACAACGAAATCATCTTGGTCGAGTCGGTCGCGAACAATTTTCTTGTATCCGGCTTCATCAACCTCGTCGTAAAGATTGTCAGCATCTTCGACTTGATATGTGTCAAAGGCCTTCTTGCCAGACTGGCGAAGAGCACGGAGCTCGGCGAGCCTGGCCCTGTGATTGGGCTTCGACATGGTACGGCAGGGATTGCTCAAGACGATATCATATCAAGGCCGTCTGGGGCGTTGACGTCGTTATAGCCTTGCTTGACGTCTGTTGTCGTTAGAGTTGTTTGGTGTTGGCGGGTGGATGATGGGCCGTGGCACTAACCAGGGCGGAGGGTACTCGGTCTCCTGGTAGACCAAGAAAAGTGGTCAAGTGGGACGCGTTAAGTCGCGTCAAGTGTCGCGCTTTCGTGTCTCTTTGGTGGGGCCATTAAAGTGCCCAGAAGCCGGTCCCAGTGTCCAGGGGCCCTGTAAGAGAAGCAAACCAGAGGTGTGGCGGTGCGACATGGGGAAGAGTAGTCTACAGTGTGCACAGTGACGAAGCTGTTTTGTGGACTGTGGGGTCAGCACGGAGTACACCAGCAGTACATGGGCACAGGCACTCTCCCACCTTGGCAATGGTGACTGATCTAAGTGAGAGAGAGTCATAGTTTCCAAGTCATGTCATGGTTTTCTTCAGCACACCCTTATTCTCACTTCTCCATCTTTATCACACGTCTGTTTCTCTCAAATCATGGTTAGAGGTGCTAAGCGATGAAAGGCTTACACCTCTTGTCATCAAAGAATTGCACACTTCGAAGCAATAGCCACTGACACCCAAAAAAAAAAAAAAAAAAAAAAATACATCGAGCAAGCAGGTCCACACATATGCATGATATAAAGCAAGAACAATGTGGTATTCTATATTTGCAAGTTGCTGCAATAAATCTCATTTCTAACTGGAGCCCGTCATTGCTTTTTTATTTTTTATTTTTTTACCTTAGTTGTGAGCATTAGTACCTGGCTCCCAACTCCAACTCCCCTTACGAGTTTGGCGTTTGCATCCAACTCACACCGGTTCTTTGCTCTCTATTTTTATCTGAGCTTCTCGCTTCTCTTCATTTTGTAAAATAGCTACCATCATGGATTCCAGTTTGCAACGTGGAAACAACAGCCAAAGGGTTCCCAAAGCCAAATCGCAAATCGGTAGCATATCCCGTCTGTCGAGCTAGAGGCTACTGAGGCCCCGTCATCAGTCCCATTCTCCCAGTGCAGGAAATACTACAACAGAGCGCTTCAGTGGCCTGGGTGGTTTCATCAAGCTCCAAGCTATTGAAGATAGCCAAATAATAAATCCAAACAATTCTGGGCACACGAGACATTTACTCCCATCACCCATGTCAAAGCCGAGACTGGCAAGTTGGCTTGCGCCCGTAGCTCGGTTGGCTCAAAACTCGTAAGAGGATGGCGATATACGCAATCCTTGGGAACAGAACTCCGGTAAAACATATGTACAGCCATTCGCAACGGAAGGTCACCAGCTTACACAATTCACATTAGATCGTACTTCAGTACCGACCCTTTATCGCAAAAGCATAGGAGGGAGTTTTGGAAATGTCAAGGCGAAACTGGGCCATGATCATATGACCAAGTTTAAACAAGAAATAGCACCCATTTCGCCATATCCACATAAAGACGGGTTGCCCAGCGCTGAGTAGGAATATGCGGCCACGACCATCTCTGCGTCCAGTCCCCCACAGCTTAATATGCTATCCGACATTCACCTTGGAAACCTAGAAAGATCGTCTACATTTCGAGCCAATCTGGAGAAAGCAGTTTCTGAAATAGATATGAAGTATAATTCGGCTCAATCTCTACCATATTGGAGAATGCGCAGTAGGCCCCGCCTACCCTCGTGGCACAAAACCCTCCAGGCCGATATGCAAAACACAGCAAGAAGAAGCCGAGTTCAACTCAGCCTCGATACAAACTCCATTCCAGAAAACCCGCCAATATCAGTCGAACAGCAGCCAGCTACAAAAAGCGATGTTCAAGTCTGCCCGTTATGCGAATCTCAAAGCTGCTGCCGCAGAAAAGCGAAGTCGGGAATACCAATCCATCAAATCGATAGGATCCTAGAACCATATATCCTACTCAGACAACCCTGAACAGAATCCGGCGCTTCAAATTTGTTGCTGCCCTTGGAATAGTGGGGAAAGGATGTTTGTCCCACACCTCGCTAATCATGATCAGCCTTTCACCCAATAGCCACGATTCTGCTTGGGACGAAAAGTGGCGAAGAAAGTATTGCACTTGTACAAATACACTTCTTTCTCATCCGGCGATTAGCCACGCAATTCCGAAATTTGTATTCTATCTCATTCTTCGGCCCTCCAACTTTCTTCGGACAAATTATCGACCCGAATTAACCGTGCAACGGAAACAATACTATTCGTTCCTTGGGCCATACTTGGGACACGGGGGAAAACGGCAAAATGCACAGCAAACTCGGCACTTTACATGTTGGGAGTGACTTTGATGTTTGTTGCCCATCGTTCGAGTTTACATACCAAACCACTGCGAAACTCTGAAGACGCCTTACGAATGTGCTCAGTCGGTAAGACGGTAGTAAAAATAAAATAAAAAAGACAGGAAATTAGAGAGGATAATTTATCTATTCCAGTATATGCTTTGTGAGAAACCCACTCGTTTTCGTCATCAATACAAGTTCCAGTAGCAATACCCCAACTCCAGGGCTTCTCCTTAACCATGGCTTTTATATCATTATAGTACATGGCGCTGAGTCTTAAACTCATCGCAGCAATATTTTTAGGGGATATGAAAACATGTTATCGTACAAAATCACTCACCATGGGGCTGGGGCCCGTCGCTAGTGCTGGTCACAAACTCTGCGAAGTCAGTAAGTCATGGTAGACTCAGCACTGATGCCACTGCCACACCCCTTCCTCCAATCTTTCCAATCCCATTTCACTCGGCTTGTCGTCTAAATCGAGGTCTGGCATCATTATTTCGATACTCTCGTCGCACATACTCTCGTCGCTCATACTCTCGTCGCTCGGCTTTTGGTCGACCAGCTTGCGTGGTGTCCCACTCAAATTCGCCGCCTAACTTGTCATCATATTCAGACATGTCCTGCTCTGCCGTGCCACGGCCTTTCGTTTTGCGCAGGTTGGGTTCAAGCTCCTCGCGATTGGCAAAGAAGGTCTGGATTTCACGGTTGATGCGAGCACCAACATGGCGGATCTCTTTCAGTTCGGCCTCGGGAAGCATGCCCTGCTGAATGACCTTATTATAGGAGCTGTACATGATACGAGCCAAGGCGATAATTTCTCGCTTGTCGTTATACAGCAATCCCTCAGCTTTCCCATCTTTCGGTTTGACAATTTCGAAATAATGATTGTAGAGTTTGCGGTATGGCTCCCAAAGGCGATTCAAAGCCTCGATAATCTGCAGGCCATACGCACGCTTCGCACCATCAAGATCACCATTGTCAGACCGAGCACGGAGCTGGTAGTGGCTAACAAGGGACACTCTAAGGTACAGGCGCATAGTATGGGGATCGGGGGTTTTCAGTCGTTTCATCATGGAGTTGAGAGCTTTATGGGAGTTCTTAACGGCATTGCAGTTGATGTTGTCACGCACGCATGTCTCCATGGCGATGCGGTAATGCTTAAAGTTGATATACTCATCAGGAACCACGTCCAAAATTTCAGTGGCGTGAGCGCTAGCCTTGGCCACTTTGAGCATACCAAATAATCGCATCCAATTGTCCATATCTGGCACAATTCCATGCTCTCTGACAAAAATGTTCCAATACTTGATACCAACAGTGGTCAGCCTAGACGATGCTACCGTTGTGAGCACCAGTGCAAGAGTGTTGCGGCTAGGGAGAACCCAATTTGATTTAGGAGTTAGGGAGGTCGCGCTAGTGCGACCAAGTGTCTTTGATTGAGCATGGGCAGCAGCAGTATCGCCAGTATCTTTTCTCGTCAAGTTGGGGATGTTCATTGTTTGTTCAATGAGATCGAAAACCTCTCGCCTTTTGGCGCGCTCAGGTGTCATCATGAGCAATCGGCCCATGGCGCACACCATTTCTTCATCAATAAACAATCGTCCCTGACGCCACTCGGGAATGGCCTGCTGCCAAAGAGCTTTGGCACGTCCAATAGCTTTATTGATGTTCTGGCTTTTTTGTTCCTCTGGCAAATCCTTGATTTCACCCATAACATGAAATCGAAGGGCATTGATAATCGTTGTGTAGGTGAAGGCATCTGCACTCCGGGTCGATTCATTGATGGTGTCAACAATTTGGAACATGGAATCCAAGTCTCCTGCTCTTCCACAAACGTTGAGGACGGCGTTTAGGTGGGTTGAATTTGGTTCCAGGCGGCTGTCCTTCAACAGTGCTTGATAATGTTTCATAGCTTCGGACACGGCGATCTTAGGGTGATGTGATTTAGCAAACCCCCGAAACATAACAGTATAGGTCTGCATGTTTGGTAATTGAGCACGCTTCTTCATCTACATCAAGGTCATTAGTACATCAGCGTGCCACAACCACCACACCCAAGACAGCCACTTACCTCGTTGAATAATTTGACCGCATTTCGCAACTGCTGCTTCTCTAGCATGTATCCGATAAGATGGTTCCAAGAAACCACAAGAGAGTGTTTACTGCTAGCTTTCTGAGTTAATAGCAAAGCTTCGTCGAATCGGTCCTTGGCAAGTGCATCATTGACATATTGTCCAATTTTCCATGGGTCGTCCAGGTACTGTAGGTTCTTTTTCACAGCACGCTCCAGCTTTTCTCTGGTCTTTTTGGCTGACACAGTGGGCTCGGAAGGGTCCGTCTCGAAGGTTCGCGGGGCATCGGCCACAATTGCAGCTTTGGTTTCTGAAGTTGGCGTCTTCAATGGGAAGGTTGCCGAAGAAGTCGAGGAGAATCGAGAATATGTCGGGTTGAGTGAAGTCTGAAACAGAGCGGCCTTCTGTTGCGGCAGCAGCTGAATGGCCCTACGCAGGCATGTGCTGCATGACAGGATGCTCTCCGCCATAGTGAATATTGGTTGGAGGGGGACTGGCAATGAAGTTGTGAACCTGCGCGCAACCCAAAATTTCAAGACCTGCCGTTATCTTATCGGGCTAGCTTGGCTGACTCCAATGGGCAGGGACCTTGACCGGGCGGGCAGGTACCGACCTCTGAAGGTACATGTACCCAGGCACCCAGGTACTTGTGCTCGGGCGGCGCTTAAGAAGGGGGTACATCGGGTAGCCAACAGCCGCGCGAGACCCGCTCCCTTGTCCTTAAAACCACCCCTCTGCTTGAACTCACCACGTCTCTCCAATTAGACACGCGAACGCGGTCGCATCCCATTTCACTGACTTCCTGCCAAAGAGCAAACACCCCGAAAAAAAGTATTGCTATCAGATCTTTTTCCATACCCCAATACTCCAAACTGTCCTGGTTTTCACCCTCACTCTTGATCGACAGCTCAGAATTTTTACTTTCTCATACCTCCTTAATCGATAATAATCATTCTCCTTCCCAACACCGAATTACCTCCAAATCAACCTGCCCAAGCCAAACACAACCATGGCCAAAATCGCCACGGACTTCGAAAAGATCATCAACGATGGTAAGCGCGCATTTTGCTCTGCCTCTTTAATAGCCACATATCTATATCCATATGCGACACGCGACTGACAAGCCATCGCGGCGATCTCCAGGTCGTGAACGGAAGAAGAACGAAGCCCTCGCCGACAAAATCTTCTCGAAGAACCGTCGCCAAAGTGCCCCCTCGAAACTGAAGGCTGCACCAGGGCCATCTCTCGCCAGCCGTGTCGGCATCCAGAAGGTACATTTACAGCCCTCACTCCCAACCCATCCCAGCTGCGTGTGAAGCCCAGTTGTTGAAACTCAGCGTCTTCGCCGAATAGCGCAATTCTTCCATCAATCTTCGATCGAACAAACATGCCGGCAACGTCAACGGTGACTGGACGCACGATCTCCACAACACCGTCAACGGCGACAATGCTCGAAGCAACTCCCTCAGCGCTCGCATAACTGCCCCCGGCAGCAAGAAGGCGAAACGAGCCAGCCGCCTCTCGGCCGCCATCGATCGTGTCAACGCCTCCCCCGACGCGCCGCAACAAGTCAACATTGTGAAACCCGCAACCAACGCTATGGGTCTCACCATTCGTGGCCTTGCTGGACCATTCAGCGTAATGGCGCAAAACTTCGCTCCTGGCACGACCGCTGCCGATATCGAGAGCGCCATGACCCCAGTGGGCGGCGAAATGGTCAGCTGCAAGATCATCAAGACCAAGCCCATCATGATTGTTGAGATGGTCTTCTCATCACGCGAGGGAGGCGAGCGAGTCATCGAGACTTTCAATGACAAAACAGTTGGTCCCTCCATATTTTATTCTCCCCGAGTGCCCCTGCTGACAGATCCCAGGCCGACGGCAGGCTCATCAAAGTCTACCCCAAAATTGGCGGCTATCAGCCCGAGAAAGCGAACCCTCCTGCCAACGCACCTAGTGGCCCCCGAGGATCTCGTGCTGGCAAGAACACTGCCAATGACAACATCGTGGATGGTTCGATGGGCTTCCCGGATCTCATGGATACCACAACAACATCAAAGGCGAACGGCTCCTCATCACAGTCTAATCAGCTGTATAGCGACAAACTTGTCAACGGAAACCGGAGAGGCCGTGGGAACCAGAGGGGTCGTGGTGGCCGATCATGAAGCCCGCATCCCATGCCCTTGTATTCGTTGCTGTTTTCCTCGTGATACCGCCCGATTACATGGTATTATAGCATTAGAAACAGTGAAATGTTGCTGAGGATGCAACCGGCGGGAGAAGTATAGGGGTTTCTTTTGGGCGGCGTTCAGGGAGTGTTCGTGTGTGGCATCATATCTTAAATTTTGTGTGCTTTTTTTTTCGGAAAAGGTTTTCCTCCAGTATTGGAACGAAAACGAATATGCACTTGAGCAGGTAGCCAGTGATTCAAATGTTTCGGGAGCTGAGGAATAAACACATTAAGTTGGTAAACAATCTACTGCACTAATCATTCACTTGCACTTTCAATTCGTAACAGACCACTAAAAACATCTACAGAGTTAGTAAGTTGTAAGCTGTTTGCATTTCAACACCAGGAGCAAGAGTACGCATACGTGCAAGTATGAAGGCTGTCTTTTCTAAATAAAACGAGCAATACAAGCAAAAAAGAAAAAAGGGGGGCATTCAAAACAGTCGGAACTCGTGTCATGGTTGTTCCTCAACCTATCATCTCAGCGCATCTGGGGGAGAAAACCAACAACTAGTAGAACTACATGTGGGGAACAGAGCCATAACCTAGAATTCCCCTGTTATGCAAATGCATCGTCCTCATACACCAAATCAAGACAAAAAGTAACATATCTACAACCAAGCTACATCCTAGGCCGCCCAGAGCCAGAACACTTCGTCCATCGCCCAGACCCTATCTCGCCGGGTTCGTCTGCAAAAAGAATGGGAGAAGGCAGGCAGGCTTCCAAGGTAGGTTGACATCGTTCAAGCGGAGGGAAGAGAGACCACCACCAGAAGCGAAAGTCCACGGGCATAGTGGCGTCACTTGGACACACACCATTGGCAACAAAGCAGACGAGCAACAACCTTGAAAAGTACCCTTTTCTGTCTGTGACATCCATATACCTTCCACACGACCAAGCAACCCAATCGCAATCATAGATGCAGAAGGATCCCGAGCGCCGCGGCTCGGAGCTCCTTTTTTGGTGCACTCTCGAATTCAAAACACCTCCCGCCTCATCATTTTCACCGAAGCGCCTCGCCTCCCAATTCATCACTCCCGTCACAGCATATCTACCGAGCGCTTGTCGGCTGAAGAACTTGGCATGCTCTGGGTATCTTATTTTCTCCAAGTCGTGACACGAAGCAACGGGAAAATCCTCACTCTGGATTCTACAAAACACTTCGGTATTGGGCCGTCAACTCGAAGCCATACTCGTCCTTGCCCAACCAGACCCGCGCACCTATGGCAAATCCTTGGGGGAGGGGCGACTGAGGGTAGCGACGTGTTAACGCGGACATTTAGTCCATCATGCTGGCACCTCAATGCCAAGTATTCTGGTTATTTCCCATGAAACCTTCCTCGAGGGTGCGCTCTTCCAAATTACGGATGAAATCTCGGTTGCCGCGTCCGCCCTGCTGGACACGGCTTCCTCTTCTGCCTGCACGGGCTGCCCCGTTGTCGACACCAGCAGCTCCCATATCGCCAGGGGGAGGGTAATACGCCGGACTTGGCTGAAGACGAATAGGCTGACTAGGATCAAGGTGACTGGCAACTCGCTGTATCGCCGCGGGAATTCCACTCTGCTGCTGTTCCATGGTCGATGCGCGTTGTCGAGCTGGTCGCATTCCCCCTTGCTGGTACATGCTAGGATTCGGCATCTGGGCATACTGCCCTTGGGGCAGCTGCTGAGGCGGCTGAGACATAACCATCTGGCCATACTGTCCTGACTGCTGACCATATGTCGACTGGGCGTTACTGTGGCTCCCACTAGGAGAGTACATGGCATTGTTGTTATACATTTGCGGCTGCACGTGTCCAGACTGAGGGTACTGACCCGCAGCCATGGAGGCATAAGCACCTTGCGCCGCCGAGTTCGCCTGCGCCTGCGCTGCCTGTGCCCGTTGTTTGCTGAGTGCCTCGGCTTGCTGTTGCTGCTGGGTTCCGGGCGCCGGGGACCTGTTCAGAGAGCTCGACTTCAGATTCATCGGAGGCACAAAGGGTCCGGTAAACTTCTGCTGAGTAATGAAGGGGTGGAGTTTAGCCTGCTGAGGTGACCACCTCTCCAGAGGATTAATTGTTAGAAGGCCTCGAACAAAATCGATAAAGGCTATCCGGTTGTTCATTTCTATCATAGTTAGCATATCAATCACACTAGTTGACTGCAATTGGCGAGCCTACCTCGATCTATCTCGCTCTGCTTCATATTCTTGCGGGGCATCGGGTACGACTTGATGATTTCCGGCAGAGTGTTGGCCTGGAAATATTTCTTACTGGGCTGCTCCTTCGTCGAGTGTTCTCTCGCGTATTGCTCCATGCTCTTGAGGTGGTACGTTCGTCGCCCAAACTCATCCTGTCTCTTTTCAAAGAATTCGCCAGCCTGTTTGCCCATCTCGATCATCCAGTTAGGTGGGTTACCGAGCATCTCAACGATGCGCGACACCTGGTTATACTCAGAAGATCCGGGGAAAAGTGGAAGACCCAAGAAGAGTTCCACCACGATACAGCCGAGGGACCACATGTCGATGGCGGAGGAATAGGGAAGGCCGAGCAGAACCTCAGGAGAGCGGTAGAATCGAGATTGGATATATGTGTAAACAGTTTGGCGCTCGTCACAGGCGGAACCAAAATCGATAATCTTGATGATGGGGCTCTCGAGATTTTTGAGCAAAATATTCTCGGGCTTCAAATCGCAGTGAATCAAGCGGGCTTTGTTGAGGAGAGCCAGTCCATTAAGAAGCTGCTGAGCAAAGACGCGGACCAAAGTTGTGCTGAGTCCCCGGAATTGGTTTTGTTTGATAAGCTCATACAAGTTGACACTGAGGAGCTCAAACACCAAGCAAAGGTGTTGGCGGTGGATGAAGGTATCTTTCAGTCGCAAAAGATGGTGGTCGTCGTTCTTATCGAGTTTCGTATTGAGCTGATCCACCTGGTTAGTTTCCTGGCAAGAGCGCGAGCGATTGGTGGAAAATAATATACCAAATCGAGAACCGAAACCTCCATCATACTTTGGTTAAAGTACGCCGTACGGTTCTTGATGACCTTAACAGCCACCACTTCCTGCGTCTTGAGATTCTGGCATTTGACAACCTGACCAAAGGTACCTTGTCCAAGAACGTCCAGGATGAGGTATCGATTTCTAGGGCGGGGGGGTTAGTCGATACAGAACACAGCATTATATCCGAGGCTTATGCATACTTATGGCCCGCTTCCTCTGAACCAAGAATATCGTTGACGTAGAGGATGTAATCACTGTCCTCGTTGTCATAGCCATCATTCTTGACGCCCTTGCTAGGCTTGGTTAAGACTCGGCGGGGGTTTCGAGACGATTCATATTTGAAGCTCGGGTTACAAATGCGATAGGTGGCCGGGAGGTGAACGGTTAGTGCTTGGAGAGGCTGGGAAAATGTAAGTTCAATTTGTTTGCGCCAATAATCAGAGGGGTCGAAGACATACGCTGATGAAGCCGCCCTCCGGGTTGGCGCGCCGGAAGGGAGGCTGAGCATTGACCTTGGGTCGAAGATCGGATGGAGTCCTCAGCTTCCTGAACTCTGGGACAGGGGCACGGGTGACAGCCATGGAGGGTACGGGACGGCGAGGCGATTTAGCATCGCTGTAACCATCCAGAGTGGCCACGGCGGAAGAGGGGTAACCGTCCTGGCCAGGTGCGTTCGCGTAAGGCGAGAGTGGAGGGAGCTGCTGTCCCGGCTGCTGCTGCCGGCCAGAAAAGTAAGGAGATTGAGAATAGTCTGGTTGGCGAGTGGGCGACTGGCGTTGTGTTGGGCTGGAGAGCTGACCGACTGGGCCCGGCTTGGAGGCGTAAGGTGAGGTGGGGGACAGGGTTTCCATAGGCGAGTATCGCTGGGCAGCCGATGAGGGCTCTTGAGGAGAGTGGAGGTTGACGGGGCGGCCGCCGGAGAGGTGAGACTGGTGATGAGGCCTCATGGGATATTTGATGCCGGCATGGGCATCGTGAGCGTCATGCATGGCGACGTCGCCGTTGCCGTCGCGCATGTGGGAGGGGGCAATGGGGGAGGCGGCGGGATTGTTGCTGGCAGCAGAGGGAGGAGGAACGGCACCCGCGTGGACGGGGACGCCGCCGTGGAATTGGTCATATTTGTATCCGGCGGGCGGGGGCTGCTGGGGAACATAGTCCCGGGGCATCTGGCCGTTGCCGTTATGTCGCCTCGAGGCGCCGGGCGAGGCCGCGTCGGGATACGACTGCCACTGGGGGTCCATGGTTGGCGCTGTTTGGGTGGGTTGCGGCAGCGGCAGCAGCGCAACAAGAACAGCACCTCAGCAGACGCAGGCTGGGATGGGGGTCAGCAGGAGCTAGAAGCTGGAGCTGGTGGTAAGCCAGCGGCAGCAGCAGCGTCTAGGTCGGCGATGTCGCACGAGGCGTCGTTGTCGTCGAAGCGTCGGCGTCGGGCGGGTCGGCGTCGAGATCGAGGTCGGCTGCGAGGAAGGATGGGAGAGCCAAGAAACGGAGAGGAGGCTGACAGGATGGACGTAATGTGTAGTGAGTAGAGCACGAGTTAGGTCGACGGCCAGTCGCGTTGGTAGCGTAGCGTAGCGTTAAGGCGGAGCAGAGGCCAGCGGGCAGCAGAGGGCAGCGTGCGTAGCGCAAGCGGTACGAAGGGTACTGTACGAATTGGAGATGGTGCGGCGGGATTGGGCAGTGGAGGCCCAAGACAAGGCCCGGGGTCAGACTCAGACTCACTCAGACTCCAAGGCAGAGGGGGGCAAAAGATCAGGCTTGGAGGCACGGAAAATGCGGGCCAGACTTGTGTGTTGGTGAAAATCTATGTGCAAGAGGCGCTCATTGTGAGAGGGGGCCAAGATGGATATGCCCAGGTCCAAATGCAGGGAGGGAGGATTGACAGAGTCAACAATGATGAATGAGTTTGAGAGATGCTGGCTCGGATGAGATGGGCGGCGTCTTCCCGCTATGAGGGAGGGGAGAGTGCATCTCGGGCGCAGGGTACGGATGCCGCTGGCCCGTATTAGTGAGTGTGGTGCCGGCACTTTGACGTTACTGCCCTGGGTGCCTCCCTGCATCCAGTATCCTTCTAGGTGCTGTGCACCTCTCTGCAGGTAGGCAGCCGCCATAATCTGTTGTTGTAGGTGTAGGGGTTCTGCCATGGCATTACACCCCAGTGCTGAAGGGCCAAACTGCCTCAGCGCCAAAAATGACCCCTCGGAGCATCTCATACAGCAGCGGCTTCACGGTCTTGATTTATGATGGTATACCCAACCGCCCAGGCAATTTCCAGTGTCCAGTCAGGTAGCGGGAAGTAAGACGGTACAGGGAATCCCAAGCGCCTCTTGCATGTATGGTCACTGGAAGGAGCCGTCCTGACCACTTGATACGTATCGCCCAGCATGCGCCGTCTTGGCTGACAGACCCTGAGTGACAGCTACTGAGTAGGTACCTGGCTTGCGCGCGCGCATATATTAGACACCGAAGGAGGGGCGGAAAGGCGAGCGATGGGGGGAAAACCCAATATAAGCGTCAGCGAGTTTTAGCGCCAAGGCCCGCGACTTTTTTTTTTCTTTTACGAGCCCAGCTTTTTTTTTATCAGACAATACCAGGCCTCGCTTCTGTCAGCATACCCATGTTCTATCCCCTGTAGATACGGCTGTCAGCCAGAGCATTTGTTTTCTTTTTCCTATTGCTTTAGGCGCCCTAGGCAACCAAGCATTGGGCACAGGGCGCTGAGCATTGAGCACCGGGCAGTCAGCCACGAGAAAATACCCTCGGACTGGCCGTCTCGAGCCCTCGAACCACATTAGCCTCGTGGCAATAGCGCCCATCCAAAAACAAAGCAGTTCCTGTCGCATAAATCAAGCCAAGGATGAAGGGGAAGAGTCGTCAAGCGCGAACTCAGCCCATGTCCTCCAACTCACACTCAACCCAATGCGGTACCTGGCATGGACAATCATCGTCGTGATACATCCAGAGCCAGGTTCCTAGCTCGACATCAAACGAGACGCATCCATCCCACTCTCCACATGGATCTCCATCCATCCATGCCAGTCTAGGCCATCTCCAGCCCCCCTCATTCTCCCCGGACCCAAAACATCGCTCTTGCCACCATTCTCAATTGGGAGCCAGGGATCTAGCTTCCTCTCCCGCTGTTATCACACAACGAGGACGCGTCGCGCAAATTTTCAAGCTGCTTGTATTGCTGGCGCCAAATGAGTACGGCCGCTGAGCGTTTTGCCGACGAATTAGCTTTTCCACAATAGCAAGGGGGGGATCCGTAGTCTTGAGGAATTCCATCAACCGCACTAGCCAAACTCTGTCCAGTTTGTCAAGGTCCTCTGCAATGATAGCCCGCTGCATGGTCGAGCACTGAGCACTTGGAGACATGCAAACTCGTCACACAACCCTCCAAGTAGGCGCTTCTCTTCGTTGGCTGCTCCATTCTGTAATGCCTTCTTCATCCCACTTGCTGCGGACTACCATTGACCCGTTTTCTATTACTTGTGATGCCCCACCGCCCGATTCGGCCCTCCTTGGAGGTGTCGCAAACCGGCATCCCCGCACAACCTCACACGCATGCCTCTTCAGATATCGTCCAACCTGCAACTATCGTAAACCGATCATGCCTCAAGTACACGAAATTTCTGCTCCGTAGCCCTTAGACGATCGAATTTCTGTTCTCAGATAGTACAAAATGCTAAGAAAGGCATACTTGCCACCGTCCCAGCCAGCCATTTAGAACATTCAAATGGCAACATGCTTGCACATCTTCGCAATTTTTTTGCCTCTATCACCCTGTTTTCTTGCCAACCAACCCAAGCTAACCCGACTACGTCAATTCCGCTCCGCTCCGCTGGCTAAAGAATGAGCTGGCTAACTAATTCGACCAAACCAAGGCATGCAAAGCTGCCACGACATCACATGTGGGGGCGGGCTTCTGGGTCTTGTGCAGACTCGCCCAGTCCTGCCCACTCAAGCTGGAAAGTACCAGCGGCATTCTGCTCTGCGGCTTCTCGTCAATGCATTTGCCATTCTGTGACATCCCCCACCTACCCACCAGAAACAAGGGCAAAACATGTCATCGTCCAAACCATCATACACCGCGAGTAGATATCAGTAAAGGGGATACGCAATATGTAGCATATATGTCCCCGTACAAAGATGAACATTTCTCATCTGAAGACGTGTCACTCTAAATTGGCCGGCTCGCTGTGTCACTCAGTTTTGTTCCTCCACTATTAACATGGGATTACCATCAATTAGCCCGCAAGAGGATATTGTGCACCCTATTTGACGACGCATTAGTTCTTGGGTTGCGTCCAACCGTGCATTTCACCGTGACATCTAAATCATATGCCTTGGCAATATATTTATACAGGCGTGGGTGTCCAAATCATTACTTCGGCTTGCCCAAGGCGACATTGTCGACATGAAGCCTCGAAACAAGTATATCATCATCATTCTCTGCTTCTTACTCCCCGCCCATGACCAAACCCAAGAGAAAAAGGAGGTCAAAGATCCATCATACAAAATATCGCGCCTGGGTTGCATATCGGACCATCGATTAGCTTTCTTTTTCTCTCACCACTCTCTGTCGGTGTTTTCCTCATTCGACTTCGGTTGTCATACATCGTGCAAACTCGTCAAAGAAAAAAGATCAAGGAAATAGTAATCGAAAAAATTTTGCCGCTAGATACAGAGATTGCTCCATGAATTGCCGCCCCTCGCCAGTCATAAAGTAGACATAGAAATATCAACGCTCCATGAGAGAGACATGACGGAACATTTCATAACCTCGTCAAAAGGGATAGGATAGGGAAAATGGAAACGGACGAAATACCAGACTAGCCCTGACCCAATGCTTTCAAAGGTATCCTGGGGTGGCGCTCAAAAAGAAAAGAAACACATTGGCGCTCCCGACTTTTGTTTTGATGACGAAGGAAATAAGGGAAATGCACACAGGATGGCTGACGACTGACTGTGTAAGCAAGAAAACTCCGTAAAGAGCAACACGCGGGAATCACTGGGTGCGTCGCCCAAACAACAAAAGAAGAAGGGAGGAAAAGGAGGAAAGAAATAAGAGACCCCAGATACGCGAAAGAAAGAAAAGAAAAAAACAAGAGAAAGAAGGGCTGCACAGAATCTGGATATTCCAAATGACAACATGCTGATGCACCCCCGACAATCACATCATCATCCCTTTCATTTCCCAACTCGCTTGGGTTTTCTGATCGCCTCCTATGGCTGATAACCGCCAAATCCATTGTTGAAGTTCTGTCCAGGGCGAGGCTGATTCCACTCGGCATTAGGGGGCTGCTGGCCCCGTCCATAACCTCCGGCGCTCTGAGGGGCGGCATATCCCATCGGGGATCCTGCGTAGCCAGCAGGCGATCCAGTCTGAGGGCCGCCAAAATTGCCAGGCTGGGCACCATACTGGGCTGCTGGGTGAAGTTAGCGTTGTTCTCCTTTCTGCGCCATCAATGATCAAACATACCGCCATACTGAGGATAGTATGTAGGGGTTCCTGGGTAGCCACCAGGTGTTTGGGCACTCTGCGGACTGTACGGCTGCGCAGGATCGAAGGCGCCACCGCTGCTGCTGCCGGCGCCGCCCTGAGGGGTTGGCGTCTTATCCTTGCCCCACTAGATAGATGTCAACTGTGATTTCGCGCGAGAATGGTGATAGAGAAAGTAGCTTACACTGCACTTGAGAGGGCGGCCGTTGACATTGTAGCCGTTCATCTGGCAAATGGCCATGGCTGCATTCTCGTGGGAATCCATTTTGATAAAGGCAAAGCCTCGGTCAGCTTGGAACCGGGACTCAACAACGAATCCAAAGTTCTGGAACAGGGGCACGACATCGTTAGGGGTTGTGTATGGCGTCAAGTTTCCAACGTAGCACGTCGTCTGCCAGTTGGGCGTCTGTGCTAGAACAAGATCGTAACTAGCGATACCGTGGGCAGGGAACTGGTGATGGCCGTAAGGGGTTGTAGGCGTCAGGCCCATAGCCTGCATCGCCTGTTGCTGAGCCATGGACGGCTGGCCCTTTTGGTTTGCCCAGTTGCAACGAATGGCACGCGAGCCAAGCCACTCGCCATCCATAGAACTGAGAGCCTTTTCGGCATCGGGGCGGTCGCGGAAGGCGACAAACCCGTAGCCTCGCGATCTGCCCGTCTTCATATCCCACATCACTCGAGCCTCGGAGACAGAACCAAACGCCGAGAAGGCCTGAAGAAGGACTTCATCGTTGACTTCATTGGACAGGTCGCCAACGAAAATGTGAAAATGGTTGGACGTGTCTTCCTTGCTTGATGTGTTTGACTGGTAGGCCCAGTTGACTCGAATTTCCTGCTCTCCATGTCAGCCCCTAAAACCGACCAGTACTCGCATCGTTGGGCGCAATGTTACCGATTGGTGAACTCGTCGGCCATTCAAAGTCTGCATAGCGCGTTCAGCAGCACCGGGATCATCGTACTCGACAAAACCATAGTTATAACCCTTGGCCTGGTCAGTCCATTAGTTCGCTATCACGAATCTCCATCTAGATCCGGGACTACGACGACAATAGGGGGATACGCACGTTCTTATCCGGGATAATCTTGACGCCCTGGACATGGCCTGTCGTCTCGAAAATCTGTCGCAAGACATCCTCGGTCACGCGCTGATCCAAACCACCGACATAAAGAGCGCGCTTGTTGGGTTCTGGAGCAGCACGTCTATAGCCACCAGCGCTGGTGGGGGACATGATCCCGCCTTGGTCATTGCCAGACAAGGGCGACGTTATGGCCGTAGGGATCGGGTTGGTGTTCTGAGGGATATGCAGGGGAGGCGGAGGGAGGTGGGCTGCGGTGGGCTGGCCATTTTGGTTGCCTTCGAAACCAGAAGCGCCCGGGTTGGGCTGGGCAGGAGGAGGGAGCTGGCCCGGGTTGGAAGGAGCAGCGTCGGCCATTCTGGAGGAGATGATGGAGATCGGATGGAAGATTTGGAGGGGGAGGGACAGAAGGGCGATATGTGGATGGATGTAAGGCTACCTTTGGTCGGACGGTCAAGGTGGAGCACAGTCGGCGGTCGGCGGCGTTGGGTGTAGTGTACCTGACGGGACAGGGGTACGAGCTGTTGAAGAGGCTAGCGACACGGGGGGCGGGAGCGGCAACTCGAAAAGAAATGGAAGCGACGAGACTTTGGTAGACAGCGCGGCACCCTTTTGATAGCAAAGAAGCGAAGGCGGAGAGCTATGAAATGGCACACAAGAGGAAGGCGTGTCAAAAAAGCCAGGTCAAGATATGACACGAGGGTTGGCAAAGGCGAGCAGGCGTGGGGTAGCCAGATGAAATGGGACCGCTGTTCGACAAGACACGCCGCTGCTCGCAAGTGAACCCAACGCGGCAAAGGAGCCCACGCCGAAGTGGTCGGAGGACGGAGGGCAAACGACGGGAGGCGGCAAGACGGAGACGACAACCGGAATGAACAAGAAAGAAAAGACAATGGGAAAGCAATGGACGAGTAAGAAAAAGGCAGAGAAAACCGATAAAAGAAAAATGGAGATGAGATGAGGAGGGTAAAAAAAAAAGGGGACCAAAATTGCAGTCGCTATAGTGGTGTCTCAAAAGAAAAGAAAAAACTTGTGTGCGATAGGCAGAAATAAAAAGGCAAGGTAAGGCAATGCTAATGCCTGGTACAACACAGAATCAGGCAGACTGACTGACTAGCAAGCAATGAGAGAAAACACCGCCAACCAACCATCAGAGGGGATGCGATGAGGGGGCGGGCTGAGCCCAGCCAAGAGCCAAAGTCACGATTACACACTTTACATCTGCGCATAGCGCCATACCTTCTGGGTGCTACAGTAGAGGTACCTATTGAATGCTCACCAAGTCGACACGCACATCAAAGCTTGCCGACTTATGTGTACATCGTCCACAACTACGAATGTATACAATGCGGAGTCTTTGGCACCAAGTCTCGCCCTCAAGGCCTGACACCACAAAAGCCCAATTCCAAGCCACAGAATAGCGCCAGCGCGCCAGCGATACCTTTGATTCGCCACCAGGGGGTAAGCAGGGAGTGACGAGCAACAGAGAGCGAGGGGTCAAACAGGCCCAGGATAGGACAGGGTGGGCAGAGAACAGCGGGCCGGCCGGCAGCGGGGAGCAATGCAATGCGCGGCGCGATTCTGGTGACAAAGACTGAGTGGTGGGGTTGGTGGGGTGTGTCCGCCAGTCTTTACTCGCCTGAGCGGTTGATGGTTAGGGTAGCAGCCAGTGCGCTGTCGAATACAACAATCCAACCCTTGAATGATGGTGAGAGTGGCACTTCACTGTGGCCACTGTGCTGTATTAATCCTAGTCAAAAAAGTCGCATTTAAATGATCCTTTGAAAATCAATGAGGAAATTATAATTAAGTATTGTTTTTACTTATTTTGGCGATGAATGCTGAGACCTGTGGTCTTGTTGTAGGGGTCCCATATAGCAAAGTGTCAAGTTAACAACCGTTCAAGGGCTGCATTGTATTCCTAGTAGATGCAATCCATGGCATCACGTTGCAGACACGACAGTTTGCTTGTCGGGACAGAGTATGACAGCACCTTCTTGCATACGCCGGGAAGCGATAAACACCCGCTCCATTGACATATAATATTATCACCACAGCTATTTCTCAATTCCCCAAACGAGCGCAGTTGTACTCCACACGAAAAAAAAATCCAACAGAGCCAGGCTGAGAGGCCAAGTCGGTGAGCCAATGTAAGACCCATTAACATAATCTGCAGCAGCAGAGATCAACACAGATCAGATCACAATCACGGATAATCAGGGCGCGACATCCATCTCGCATCATAAATCCGTGCTCCAGGCCATATGGCGGACGGCCATCTTTCCGCCGGCGGAACCCAAGCCAGGGCTGCGGTTATCCGAAGGTTCAACAAGTTAGCCATTCCAGCGCTGGTGATTACGGTTGTGTATTGGCCCAGAGTTTGCAGGTCTCTTACCTCAACATGAATTATCTTGCTACAAAATAGATCCGCCCACAGGTCCTCCAGCTAAAATTGGCGGTGGAACACAAACTCATGGCCTGGGGCGTTCTAAGCCCCGGCGCACTTGTCGTGAAGCGAAACACGAACAAACCTTGCCGCGAGAGAAACCCAAAGGTCACTGTCTAACATAGACAAGCATAGCCGAGTGCAAAATTTAATTATTATCAAATATTCCACCAACGTCTACCAACGTACTATATGCTCGAATGAGCGGAGCTAGAAAGTTGTATCTTGAAAACTAAGTGGATAGAGCCACTAATCTCACATACCTAGGAAGGTACGAAGGGGTTGCCCAGGGCATTTTATCAGCCCGTAGCGACCTGAGAGAAGTTCTAGTCGGTGCACCGCAGCCCCTCAATGTTATATTAGCAAACCATACGCATAAATCGGCGAATCTATAATTCCAAATGTTTTCAGTTGACGGATGGATTTGTACGTCATCGCATCTATTGCGAGCTGGTGGTTGATACATCAACGCCACAAGTGGCAGACAAGACGAGGATGCATGATATCAGTAGCCCTCCATCTTAGTTTATGTTACACATAAAAGCATCGTCTATCTATGGACATTCATGCAGTTTGGCTATTGCGCCTCTCATTAATTATCTCTCCAGCGAAGTACTTAACTTATTACAGGCTTTCGCTAGCTCATGCCCAGGCGTCGGAGGAGCGCGTCGGGTTTTCACGTGACTGTGATCCTTTGAGCCAGCGGCTGGCCAAACCTCGGATCGCGCCTGTTCCCTTGCCTCACCCTGATTGTCTATGGCCAGCCCCGACGTCGCTCCATCAATTCCAAGCACTCCAAAAGAAGCAAAGCAAATTCAGCCCAAGTCTGAAATCTTAGGCAAACCTGTCCCTTTCTGTAACGCATTTCCACCGTTTGCCTCCGCTTTCGGCCTCGACTGCGTATTTTCCACCAGTACTTCCAAGCAATGGCGTCGCAGAACCCTCTAGACATTCTCCAGCTTATGGTCAACGATGTGGTAAGAGCAGCCTTGCGAGAACCCCATGGCCATGCACCGCCCAGAAAGAACCTTCTGCTCACCACCTAAACTCAGCTTGTACAAACAGGCAAGGCACTTCGCGCCTCTCGCAAGGATGGCCAGGGAAACATAGCTCAAGCACACGGCTCCCTTCAGTCTAAGTTGCCAGATACCATCCGCACTTTTCACTCTGCGTTGGATGACCTTGAAAGTGAAATTGTATGTGATTTCTGATGGCGGTGTATACAATAAACTAACCCTGCCCCTAGATTCGAGCCAAATCGGTGATACTCCGTGACCTCAGTCAGATACAGGAGCAGAAGCAACAGCAACTCCAACAACAACATAAGCAGGAACAGGCGCAGCAGCAACCACCACCACCCCAGCCATCTCAACCTCCTCAACCTGTCGAAGCTCAATCCAAAGAACCCATGGTGATTGATCTAGACTCATCCCCACCTCCAGCCGACCAGCCAATCACAGAAACTAAGGCTACCAAACCAGTTGCGCCGTTCCCGGATATGGGCATGGGACTTCCTGATATGGGCCAAACCAGTGTCATCATAAAAGAGGAAGCGCCACCCGTTATGCCACCAGCAACAGGCCCCGAGCCCAATGCCCAGTTTAAACTAGGCAATACGGCCTCCCCGGCCCCGATGGCGCCCATGCCTGACATGGACGACAAGCCCGTGGACATTAACATGGATATCCCCGATGGTGACTTGTCGGGTCAAGATCTGAACTTTACCGACATGGAATTCTCTCTTGCGCCAACAGGAAATGATAGTCAACTTCCACCTACTTCGCATGAATCGTCCTTCGATCTTGCAACATTTGCCCCGGCCGAGAATGGTGATGACCTTTTGTCATTAGAAAATCTCTTACCCCCCAACCCCAATGATCAACCTAACGCTGGCACTTCTACTCAAGCTCCAGCTCCGGACAACACCGTGAAGATGGAACTTGGGGGTGGCCTACCGAATGTGACGAATTCAGAGAACCTCTTGGCTCAAGACCTTGGAGCGCCTAAAAAGGAAGAAATCGGCGATACTACATTCGAGGACATCCTTATGGATACAGGCACAGACTTTGGGGCTGGGGGCGGATTAGGTGAAGGCACATTCGACGACTTGATGGCTGATCGCGACGAGCCGTTTGACTTGATGGAACATGGCGATTTTGATGCTTCCTACTTTGGTCTGAACACGGACGAGACGTGATTGACACAATATTATCATGCAAAAATGCTACTGTCGGCTTATCAATCTAAAAAGAGAAGAAACAGAAATGGATTGACATGCCCACGGCTTGGCGCGACGGATACACGGTATTCCAAGCCGTAACTCAACAACCAGAGATATATCAGGATGATAATATACAGGCATGGATATGGACACAAAACCAACAAATCATTGCCATTTGATTTATATTAAAATGCGAAAGCTTCCTTTCTGCTCTCGGTTTCAGGTGAAACGAACGACGAGGCAATCAAGCAGGGTTCGCAGCGGGAGACCTCAGGAAACCTGGACAGTTTCCATAAAAGAAAGCAAGATACCCGCGAAATTCGTTGTACACAAGCATAGCCCCTCAAATTGAAACGATTACACTCACCGACCCAAAGAACAGTCAGTGGGATAAAACTCAGCTCCAACACCTCTCCACCCATGTGTCGTCCAGTGAATTCCAGACCAGACCATTCCCCTAGCTTGTGTCGGGACAATGCCAAGCCAATACGTGCTACGCTCCGTGGGACATCCGGTGACACAGAAGCAATCTTTCTTCAAAAAGGGACTCGTTTGTTAGCATCGGCGCGTACCCCTCCTCGTAAACTCATGCACATGGAAGCTAGTAGATTTAAGTTTTTGAATACTGTATTCATTGCCATGTATAGGACTTGGCATTGCCTAGATGATGTTGATTAAATACTTTCGGGTAGTAAATACGGTGGATATCATGTTATACAAATGAACCATTTCAGCAAAGCAAAGGGTAGTAAAAACGCTCAATGAACTCCAAGCAAAACTTCGCTGTCCCTTCAGGTACTCCACAAGAAGATGTGCTGATAGGTGGCGAAAGTTTGGCGAAACGCGAAACAAAAGAAAACCGTTGATCGTCATAATTCATCACGGCACTGTGAGTGCGGTATCAAGGCCCACACATAAACTTTTCCCCTTGATTCATACTCTCTCACGCGACATCAAGATCCGGCTTGTTTCAAGTTGTCGCCGCTGCCCGGGCCTCAAGCTCGCGTCGTTTAGCGAAAAGACTTTTGAAGGCACCGAGGCATTGTACAAGTGCCTCCTCGTCATGGGCGCAGAACCGATACGTCTTCTCTTCGGTGATGGCTTGGAGGCAATGTTTTTTGCTCTTGCCAATAGGGTCAATATCAACTACATTCACAACTGACGAGAGAGGCAGAATCCACTGAGCTTTGTACTCAGACTCGTCCTTGTAGAGTATGAGATTGCGAGGACGGAGTACAGCCCATCTGTTCTTCCACTGACGAACCCCACGTCGAGTGCGGAGAAACCATAGCCAACCCTGCCAGATAACGCGGTCGGGGTCTTGTTCAATATTGGACACACTCAGTTGGCTAGCGGATTGAATGCCTGGCCGATGCAAGCTTCCCTGGGAGGGCTTTTGGACGGCGAGGCTTTCAAAGGAAGGGTCGTACATTCGAATGGCTTCATTGTCGGAAAAATCGGAATGCGATGCCAGCTCGGCACCAGAGAGGCCGGACGACTCAAGGATGGAGGATCGCCTTCGGCGGCCAGGTGGGAATTTAGGGAGAGGTGTTGAGATTGGCTCAGGGGAGCTGGACAAGAATCGTTCGTGGTCGCCCTGGGTGGAAGGCCTGGCTTCACCAGACGGGCCGGAAGCTCGAGGGCTCGCCATAAACATCTCATCATCCTCCTCGTCGATGCGCGCGTCTTTGCGAATGAGTTGTACCCATTCTTTAGCATCTTTAGCAGTGGGTGCCTCGAAATGATAGTTTCTGGATGTCGAGAACAGGCCGAAAACATTCTGGCGCTTATGCTTGGGATCCTTAAGGTCGGCCACTGCGGTGAGGTCGGAAAGATATATTTGGCGCTTCAATCGGTCTTCCTTTTCGTTCTTGTACATAGAAATGGTGTTTGGGCGCAGGACAAGGTAAACAGGCTTCCACTTCTACAGAGCGGTTGGTTAGAAATGAGGACAAAGGAGAAGAAGTGTGGGAAAAACAAACCTTCGTCTTCTGAGTGCGCTTTTGAACATAGCCACTCTTGAGGACGCGGTCAAACTCAAAGCAACCATCCATGTTAACAGGAGAGAAAATCTCGATATTGGAATTGCTTCGTTGGCGAGAGTTGGTGTCGACGTGGGAGTCCACGGGAGTGACGACGCGAGGGGCCACTGGTCGCTCAACAAGGGGGGCGGCCATGTTCAGTTGTGAGGATGAGGATAGAGAAGGGTAGAGAATCGCAAGCGCGACGGCGCTGTTGACATGGGCAATACGTTGCGAATTGGAATGCAGGCGCGCGACGGCAGCCACAATGACGACGATTGAGGGTTGTCGAAGGCGGGATGATGGGTTGGGGACAAAGCGAAGGATCCGGCAATGGTGGGATAATAAAAGTGGGAGCAGATGTGACGAAGAGAAAGCTTGGCCCTCCAAGAGATGGGGTTGTGGACAGGGATATGGTGCCGTCGCGGAGCGGAGGATTCAGGTACCGGGGCAGGAGAAGTGCGATGCGGGCATGCAAGAGGGGAGCCGGGTCGGACGAGTTGAGGCTCGGACGAGGTGTGGATCGAATTGCGTCTGAGCGGAGAGTCGGTTCTAATATGCGCCTTTATTTCTGTATGCAGAGCGTGCTGGGTCTTGTAGCGCGATCCAGGGGTAGGGCGGTAAGGTTGGATTGAAGGTTTTGGCGTCGCTTTGTTGTGGTGACGATGGCGAGACGGCGATGTTGTTGTTTATTTGGACGGGGCAGCCAGGGGCCAGAGGGTCGGAAGGGAACTCAAATGTTATATGCGACGAGCAGAAAGGCGAATGTTGGCATGAACGATGCAGACGAGAGCAAAGAAAAGAAAAGAAAAGAACTCCAAAGGCAGATGTGTGTGGATGCGAACAGCAGAGACAGAATGAAGAGGCAGAAAGGATCAGAAAGGGAGTGTTTTTGTTGATCAGCGGCAAGTGGATGGTGCAGGTGGGTGAATGGTTGCCGCAAGGATAACATTGAAATTTGGGGCGTTAGCGAGCTAAGGAAAAGCCAAGTCACAGATCTGCAGAACCTAAGCCACCAGCTACGCACTGAGTACATGCCGAGAGCGGGAGATGGTACCTCGTGTTTTCGCGAGGGGGCGGGCACTTCTTCCGTACTGTTGGTCGCGCTCCCAGGTACCGATTCGGTACAGCACGGTCGCCCTTGGGGGTTTCCAAATGCCGCTGCTCCCAGTTTCCACCTGCACTGGCCTGGTTTCAGAGTGAGGTGTTCGTGACGAATCACCATTCGGATGAACAAGTGTGTTTAGGGGGCGTTCGACAGGAACAGATTTTTGGGATAAAAAAAGAAACAATTAAGCAAAAGCACGCCTGCGTCAGAAGTGTGCATAATCCGTCAGGTACACTGGGGTACATTCACTCGTAGGGGTACATGTGAGACGTGAGGAGAAATGGCATTGCGGCAAATTTGTGAGGGAAAATTCACAGCGGCACACATGGATGTCATGGGATGCACTATGACCTTGGACTATGTGCGTCTGTGTGCGTCTGTGTCTGTGTCTGTGTGCCGTAGGTATGCTGTGGTGAGTTCGCCGCAATTGCCGGAACCGAGCCGGCTGTTCTGCAATACGCCGTTCGACTGCTTAAAGAAGAGGCCGCGACGATGCATTCGCGTATTCGTATGTGTCTGATTTTTCTTATTCCCTTTCTTATGCTCAGCAGGTATGCACTCATTGGGAAACTATTTCCCAAAAGGGTGGGCTGGCATTGGGATTGTGATGTTCATCACCAGCACCATTACATCAGGTGGCGCAATTCTAGATCCTCCCCCATCCTTTTCCGTCATTCCCTTGACAATTGTAACCACCAAGCAGTGACATGCACGCTGGCTGGGCCTGGGCTGGCTGAGTAGCTGAGAGTGACCGATGAGCCACAAATAATACGCTACCCTGGCATTCTTCTGCCCCTCTTCTTTGGCTTCTGGCGTTCCCTGCTCGAGAACCGATCATGCCGCACAAAGTCGTAGCGCCGTGCAGGGCGGGTGGGTTCACCTCGGATCACTTTCTACTTACTCGCCCACATTCACTCCACGTTGTCCCCATTCCATGTCCAGGTTTTTTTTTCTTTCTCTTTCAGTCTAGGGTGGAAGGCCAGGTTAGGACCCGAGGCCATCGTGAGACCATGGCCAGCGCCTATTTTCAATGGGCCCCTTTTTTGGCCACAGTTGATGTTCTGATTACCGCCCAAGTTGGCTTGGTTGGTGCTGGGGCCACGACGACGGCGTCTGCGCCTGTCCTTCTTTTTGAATAATACTCATTTTGTGCTATTATTGGAGACAACACATTATCTCCCTGGCCTAAGAATTCTGTGGCCTCTTATCTCTACCCGCCACATACCCTCCGTCAAAGGCCGGGCTGTCATGGAGCATACCATCACCACCCACCTATCCGAATACGGAATGCCGACCACCACTTCTACCCCCATCTGGGCCTCACGGCATTGAAAACAGCGAGGCCATTGCCGAGAAAAACAATGTCACTCGACACCACACGCACGTAGTGGAGTCGCTGCAGATGTCTCCATCATCGTTATTATATGATGCATGGCTTTTTTCCGCAAAATGACTCCCCTAAGAGTCACATTCTTGTCGTAATTCGCATCTAAGCGGGAATGGCTGCACATTGAGTCATCGGCGAGATTTTAAGGGGATCATTTCCGCGCCTCGATCGTGATTGGGTAAATCTACAACACTGTTAGGCATTATTGGCTAGCGACGCGGAAATCCACCGTACAGCGGCAAGAGTTGAGACGGAGGAGGGAAGAGTAGAAATTATACATAATTCCTCTTTATAAACTACCATTTTGAGTAACCTGATCAAGTTGCAAGGCTCTTGCTCTATTACAGAAAACTCCCCACTCCAACATCCAGTTTCCCCGCCATTAAAGCAAATCCCCCATAGGCTAGCAAAACCACAAATACAACCATGGCAGATACCGAAAAGGACATCCAGGACAAGATAAAGAGGGTACTTCAGGTCACACCCTACGCTCCAGGGTCCCTTCGGAAGCTGAGCGGCGGCACTGCAAATTTCATTTACCATGTGATCCTCGAGAAGCCCAACCCCGAGCATCCCAACGGCGTCGTCGTCAAGCAAGGCGAAGCTTACGTTGCAACCAACCCCAACTTTCCTTTATCCACTTCTCGATGTGTATGATAAGAACTACCGGCAGCTCCCCGTTTCTACCTAGGCTAACATGTCTGCTAGGATATCGAACAGAAATGTCTTGCCCATCTGACAACACTGCCACCTTCTCTCACCCCATCTGTATTCATCAGCACCCCCGCTGTCCACTTCTTTGACCAGACGACCAACACACAGGTCCAAGAGTATCTGCCCAATGCCGTCAGTCTCAAAGATTATGCATTGGAACACTACGCAGCCCCAACATCCCCGACCCTCAAGCCTCAGTGTGAGCAACTTGGCCATGGGCTAGGAACCTGGCTGCGCTCGTTCCACAATTGGGGCGATCAGCCAGAGCAGGCTTCTTTCCGCCAAATCCTTGCCGGAAACAAAGCGATGCAGTCTCTCAAACTCATGATCAACTACCGGGGTGTTTTACAGATGGTTGATACATACCCTGACATTCTCGGTAACGTCAAGGCAGATTTGCAGGCCATCAGCGACATGGCTGCTGCTGAGCTGAAAGATGATGCGGCTCTCCACGTCATCCACGGAGACTTTTGGACTGGGAAGTAAGTTTACATGGATATCTTCTGGCCGTCTGTCCATTTTCGGACAAGTAACATGGATCATGCTAACTTGTCTAATTAGCGTTCTCCTACCCAACGAACCCATCAAGGAAGGCTCACAGACCCCTGTAAGAGTGATCGACTGGGAGTTGGGGCAGTTGGCTGTGCGCCCATTGGACTTGGGCCAGATGATTGCCGAAATGTGGCAGTTAAAGCTCTACAAGGACATTGACGCGGGTGATTGGTTGATTGAGGCGTTTGCTAAAGGATATGGTTCTCTAAGCTCTGATGATGCCTTCCGTGCCATTGTTCACGTCGGAATCCATTTGATATGCTTCGGATCTCGGGTTCCAGGCTGGGGCACTCCTGAGCAAAACGTACAGCTTGTTCGGACTGGCAAAGAAGTCCTGATGAAGGCTTGGGCCAAGGATCGAGAGTGGTTCAGCGGACACGTGCTTGGTTCCCTCTTCGGCAGTGAAAATTAACCACGCACTTCTTTTTCTTTGCTTGTGGTGGGCGGGATAAATAGAAAGGCGATTCCTAGAGTTCTGAGGGCACTGGGTATCAAAATAATTGAATTCAATCCTCCATATCAATCATTGGGCCTGAAAACATTCACAGAGCTATCTAGAAGGTTAAAGTTATTGCTCTTATTGAATAAATATATATTGCTGGCAATGTAAAAATCCATTTCAGTATCGCTGCTATGTGGTGGGTTGAGTACGCAGCTAGTAAATATCTCTCAAGCTTATTTTGCTACAGTATAATCATGGAGTGTGGGCCAGATTCAGTAGTCTGTCGGGCTTCCATCATGACAGCGGGTGTGGCAAAAAAATTTCACACATAACAACCTCACACCTTCATACTCAAACTCTTACCCAGCCCGCCCCGACCAAGGAATCTGAAACACCAAGGACAGTATACCTGGATCAAGCGCATTTCAACTAAAATAAAATTAAACCCCCCCCCCCGACGAATTTCGATCCCATCGCGGCAGCGCCCGCTCCTCTGTTCAATACGCTGTGATCTGACTCAACCCCTCCATTGCCTACCCTATACATCCAGACATCCCTCACTGGCCTTCAACACCAATGCCTGGCTCTGAGACAAACCGGCCCTGCAAAAGGTGCAAGACCGAAGATGCGCCGTATCGTTTGCGAGCAGACCCAACATGCCGGTGAGTTATACCCTCTACGCTCAGTTTCATTGAGTGCTGCCTGGTTTGTCGCAAAATCTTCAGTGTTTACACTACATATTGTGCCATGCACAGAATGATGAAGGCACTTTGTTGACTTTGTTACTAGGGATTGCTATACTCAATTTATTTCAGTAAAGATGGGCAAACGCCTAGGCCGGCTTCACAACGAGACTCGATCCTCTCGTCAACCAAGCACCCGTCACTATCTTGCCGGCCTTTCATTCGGGCCCTCATCTAGTGTCCTTGCCGAGCTCCTCAACGCCAACGGAGAGCGCCATTCTCATAAAAAGGGCTCCTCTCCATTCAACCCACTTGTAGTCCATGTCGACACCGATTTGACGGCAGCCGAGGACTCGCCTGCGAGAAAGCTCATAGAAACGTACCGAAGCCGGTTCCCGCACGTCGAGTTCGAGTGTGTGCCACTCACGCATGTACTTGGCGTGAAGAGCATCGACTGGTCTCTTCTTCCACTCCCCGCTGAAGAAGGAAGCACCGAGGCTAATTCAGCCGTGCGGCTGCAGCGGCTATTTGACACACTACCTACCGTCACATCGCGGGCTGATGTGCTACGCCAGTTTATCCGCCATGTCCTTCTGGATGTTGCCATCAAACGCTCCTGCTCTGCACTACTCCTTGGTCACAGCACAACAGCACTTGCAGCCCTTACGCTCTCCGAAGTTGCCAATGGACGTGGATTTGCTGTACCATGGCAAGTCAACGACGGACTGTGCAGTATCTGCACATATCCGCGCCAAGATTCAAGCGGAGTCCAGCCGACCACAGAAGACTCCAAGCAATTAAAGTTTCCCGTATACTATCCCATGAGGGAAGTATTTCGCAACGAAATCATCCAGTACATCGATCTTGTCCCATCGCTTCAGAATCTTGTGCCAGCCAACCAGATGGCTGTTGGTGGCGGTAGTAGTAGTGTCGTGTCTCATAAGGATTTAAGCATCGAGGAGGTCATGGCGCGGTATTTTGATGGTGTTGAGGATGCCTATTCTGGAGTCGTGGCCAATGTAGTGCGGACGACGGGGAAGTTGGAACGAGTCTCAGGAGATGACTTTTGTGGAAGCTGTGGCATGACACTTGACGAGCTTGGTGATTCGACTTGGGCAGGCGAGATTGGAGATAACCCCGTAGGAGTAGAAGTCAGACCCGAAGCAAGAGGGCGACTTTGCTACGGATGTGCAAGGTCTATACATGGATAAAAGACGAATGGAGAAACGAAAGGCAAAAAATCAAGGTACAAAATCAAAACGAAAATGACATCGCTCTATCATGTGGTTCGGTCTATCCAACTGAAAACATCGCTAAAAGATGCGCCACCTTTATTCGCCGCAATCCGGACCCAGGCGAGACCAATATACCTGTCATCTGACCGACATAGAACAACTATGTGAATGGAAGCCTGAACCCCTTCATTTCGTACACAATAAACCTCCATGCGCAAGCAACTCCACCATCCCAAAGAGCCACCTTTTTTGGTTTACCCTCCCAAAAACACAAAGAAAGTCTCTTTAAGCCAAATCAACAGTAGGGAGAATGCGGGTTTCAATTTTCCTGATTAGTTTATTGGTCTGCTCTGCCAGACTCAGAGTCAGGATGGTGTGAGGTAGAATTCGGGCGAGATGAGGAAAGAAGCCCTTGTACAAGGCGAAGAAGCCTTCAGAGCGGATGGTTTTCCCGAGGCAATCGAAGACACCCTTGTAAAGGTTTCCATTCTGGTTGTACAGACGAGACATGACGGTATCTAAAACAAGTTTCATGTTGGTGAATTGGAACACAGGAGTAGAATCAAGGCGGCTTACCAGGAGGATGCATAAAGCAGCACACAACAAATCCACTCATAGAGCTACAAGCAAGGTGCAGAGCAGGGCCCTCTTCCATGCCAAGATGACGGACCAGACGTCGCTTGGCGAAGAAGTAGGTGGGAAGCTGCACAGAGCTGCCGAAGCCAGTACGGATCATGGCAGCGCTCACACCGCGGTACAGGCCACGAAAGCCTTCGGTTCCGTAGATTTGGTTGAGTCCATGCCATGCGCCACGATACTGGTGCTGCGTACCAACAGGGCGAAAGGGAGAGTAGCTCTGCAGACGGGTCTTTACGAGGAAGAAGGGACTACCAGCGGCGGCACCAATCACACCAGATGCAGCACCGCAAAACATGTTGATGCCAAGATTTTGCGCAGCACCATCCTTCAAGAAGAGTGTGGCAAGGCCGTTGCGCATGGGCTCGTAAAAGCCTAGACGGCAGCCATTGAGAAGGACTTGGTAGACGTAGGCTGTGCCCAAACCACGGTATATGGCACGAAGGCCCTCGTTGCGGACAATGACGTTGACACCATGGATTGGCCCTCGGTAGTGATGCGGCTGAGCACCCTTTGTCTGGAGTTCGCCCTGCAATTGCATGCTATGCGACGCATCTCGGGTTAGTGGGAAGGCCGTATAAAAGTGAGGGCACAGCTATTACCGAATCTTGACTGTCTCAAAAGGATGCGTAGCGGTGACAGCGCCACAAGCCGCAATGCCACCGGCGATAAAGGCACTGCAATATGATCCGGTATTAGCGACATGGCTACCTCATCGTGGGTTTCCGGGGCAGAAGCCAGTCGCCGCGCAAAGAAGGCGCAACGAGCAAAGCGACTGTAATGGATTCTGCTAGCTTACCCGAGGGTCGTCGACATTTCGCCCCGAGCTCCCCAGGTACGCGGTTGGAAAAGAGGAAGAAAAATCAACAGTGACCTGGGTTATAGACGCAGCGCCGACGGGAAGGAGAGCTCGGGAGAGGTTGACAATGACGCATAAAATGTGGAAGAGAGGAGGAACGGGGGGGTTTCGCTTTTTGGCGAGGTGAGGTCGATGTCGGCGCCCGGGTGGGAGCGGCAGGGAACCGACGACAGCGGGTAGTGGCAGCGGCTTCGGACCCTATCGTAGCGCGAGAAATTGTCAGCGCAGGGCTTGCGGACGCTATAATATTATTCGAGCTGTCTATCACTACTGTCAGATTGGGCATGAGACAGCCACGGGTGTGGGATTTATGATCAAAAGGTGGCAACAAGCTTACGAGAGAAAGTCGCGATGATTTAATTGCTATGAGACAACTAGAGGTGTGCAGAGACAGCCATGGTATCATTGGAGTTCGCAAACCCGTTGAGCGCTTGCTTTTCTGCTCCATCCGTTTGGGCTCCGATATGTTCCAACTTTTTTCTTCGGCCGGCTGAGTGCCCCGGAACAGAAATGAAGTGCCGACGTCGGCGCCGACTCTCTCATTTCGCAATTACTACGTGGGGGAAACTGCTCTAGCCTGGCCAACCGCGTTAGCCCCAGGTCCACCGGGTATCTGGCACAGCAATGACAGCCCACATCCAGGAACAGTGTAATTCGCAAAACGGCTCAATGAAACTCGGCACTAGGGCAAAGGGGAGGAGCGCTTTGCGGCGCTTTGTGCCGGCCCCAATCTAGCGCTGCGATCCCGAAGTCTGGGGTCGTTCTGGGGCAACGGAGCTGTAATGTGACAACGGGAAACAAATTCCGGCTGAATGGGATCTACTCCCGTTTACGCCAGACGTGCCTCAAACATGCAGCCTAGGGGACAGGAAAATCATATCGATCAATGTACCGTTGGCCAGATTATTGGTCGAGTTACAATGTTGGTGGAACGAGTGACACCCGTGCTTTTTTCAAGGGTCCATTCTTTGAGGTTACCAAGCGCTGGGTACAGTGACCCACAATAGTATTGGAGGGGCTGCAGCCAATCACCAAGTCCTGGGGTTCTGATATTATCTCTCACGAAGTTGGCATTCTAACTTTAAGAATACAATAAAAACCAGTACTACATAGACTTGAGTTAGTACAAAGATGAACAAAGAAAAACGAACAAGCAATGGGAGAGTAGGAGTAGTAGTTCTGAAGAATTAATATGCTTTGATCATTATCCCGACTTACCCTATATGGCAATTCCTCCCTCCTTTAAACCACTCACATATTCTATGTGTGAAAAAGCGCGGGATATGAGATGACACCGTATCGTGTCTTTGAGGTGGAATATTCAGCAGTAAACCAAAGGTATTTTGGATTAACCGATTGCTTTATGGGGTTGTCAACCAGGTTCTTTTCGACGCCACATTCTCCATGGCCAAGAAGTTTAAAGTGGGTCTACCGTCGAGGTTGGCTTGGGAGCTGAACCTCAGAATCGCATTTCGTTGATCCACATAAATCATCCAAAGTCAACATTCACTTTGACCTTTCCACCTCAGAAATCGAAACCTTTCGGATACCCAACGCGCATAACTGCGATCCATCGACATAGTCCATTACTCATCATCTTTGCGCCATTATTTGACCTGTAGGGCACTGGAGCCTGCTCCTCGTCGCCTCCGTCTCGCCCATCATGGCTTCGACTCCCATGGACATTGATCGCGCCAATGGCACCTCCCTCAACATCCAGCGCACCATCGCCTCCACCTCGAATCTATCCGATGTCATCTCTACTTTTCGTCCCACTAAACTCTTCCGTCGAGAGGACATTAAAGACAATCGTCCACACCCCCACGTTCTTTCAATCGACTACGATGACGAAGGCCGACTCGTCATGACATCTTCCAGCGACGAAACTATTCAGATATACAACGTCACAGAGGGGCGCTACGACAAGAGTCTCCTGAGCAAAAAATACGGTGTCAAGCTTGCCAAATTTACACATACAAGTTCCAGTATCATCTATGCGAGTACCAAGCAGAATGGTATGTTCCCCAGAGCATTGTTACGCGTTGTAGTGGCGCGAGCGCGCTGACATTGAAACCCCTTGCACAGATGCGATCCGATATCTCGCTACCCACGACAACTCATTCATCCGTTATTTTGAAGGCCACGAGGGCAATGTGACCTGTCTGGCCGTCCACCCGGGAAGCGACAATTTCATATCCTGTTCACAGGACAACACGGTGCGACTATGGGATACGCAGACAAAAAACTGCCAAGGGCAAATTTTTCTCAAGTACCCATATATCGCTGCCTACGATCCTTCTGGCACTGTGTTTGCTGTTGGCTGTCCTAGTAGCGGCACCGTCCTGCTCTACGATGCGCGAAACTACGACAAGGCGCCATTTGCTACAGTGGACATTGTGGAACAATGCAGAGGAATAGAATCGCAGTGCTTGGTTAAAGGCTGGACGAAGCTTGAGTTCTCCAACGATGGGAAATCGCTTTTGGTTGGCACCCGAGGCAATGGCCACTTTTTACTCGACGCCTTCGAAGGTACATTGAAGGCCTATCTACGTAAGCCAATGGGTGGGACTCGACGCTCGGCCATCGGGGAGGCTCCTAACGGTGGCGCTACCTCGCCCGAGTCATCAGGGCTTGAGAGTAGTGGCGAGTGCTGCTTTGCGCCTGACGGACGTTACGTTCTCAGCGGCACAAAGAAAGATGTACTGGTTTGGGACACGCTGGGATCGGTTGGCGACAACAAGGTGCTGGAGCCATCGTGGACGCTTCCTGACAAGAGAGAGGCTGCTGTGCTGGCTTTCAACCCTCGTTATAATTTCTTTGCTACTGCCGACCAGGAGCTGCTTTTTTGGCTGCCTGATCCTCATGCGTGATAGCGCTTTCGCTAAGACATGGTTGAAAAGGTTGGGCAGCAAGAGCTATATTAAGAAGTGCCACGATGTGATGCCGATTTTAATTATTAGATCAAGGAGTAGCGTAGATACCCCCGGATGTGAGAGACCGATTGGAAGCATAGTGAAGGGAAGCTTGGTGAAGTGTTCTGAGGATCAACGCAATGAGCTGTTTTCTGGCTCGATCGGGTAGATATAAGAAACTAGATAAAAACATGGCGAGATTTCTTGAGTCTAATTCTTATCCTTTGACTATTCTGTTACCATTGCATTGTTTTGTCGAGGTGCGACTGAGCTGATGCACTTCGAGTGCCATCTGGTGCTGTTGGTGCTATCCCCGCCTCTCTCCACTCAAGCCCCGCCAAAAAAGAATACCACCTCTAATCCAACCAACCTCACATCGCAGACCGACGACGACGACACTTTGACAATACTGCCCGCAAAGACGCGCCCGCACCGAGAGAAACACGACCCTGCGCCCTCCAAAGAGCCCCCAAAACGCTCCGCAGCAATAATTCGAGGCTACTGAGCCTCGTGGGACGCCATGCCTTACTTTAAAACGAGCCAGGAATGGCTTGACAAGTCCGTCGCCTTGCTTGAGGCCCGGCCGGCTACGGTACGTTGACGGCCCTCTCTGGTCATGCATGCCCTTGAGCACAGCCGAGCGCAATCTTGCCCCCGCTCGACTCATGAACCGCGTTGCTAATCATGCTGCTCTAGACTCACATCACCACCCGCTACTCTCTCAAGGCCGCGCCTACATCCTCCGCCGCCGATGATGCCTCGTCATCGCGCCCCCCGCGTGGCACCCTAGTCCTCACAACGTATGATCCTGCAAGCGGTGTCACCCTCAAGTACCGCACCACAAAGGCCGCCGAAGTTTCCCGCCTGATCGGTGCCTCCCTCGGGCGCCTGGGTCGTGGCATGGCTGGTGTTCCCGAGCCTCCCATTGAAGAGGCGATGCCTGATGCCCCCGCCGAGACTGACAACCAAAAGCCACTGACTGCCACCGGATCACAACCCCAGCAACAGTCCCAGGCCCAGCAAGGGGGCGGTGGAGGGAAGAAGAAGAAGAAGGGAAAGAAATAAACTGTAGAAACTTAGCAATGCAATGCATTTCACCATGGAAGGAGTTATCAACATTAGCTATGTAGGGATACAGGATTGCCAGACTGCGCGAGTTAGTAATCAACCATGCAATAAAAAAGAACACCGACGGGAGAATATATTTCACTTTCGGTGCGAGACGTGATTAACCAGAAGGTTGATTCACTATTGATATCTATTTCTCATATATCCTCTTTCGAGTCCTACAGTAACTTCGTCAATCCATCCCAAATATTATAAACGTCATGCTCTTTTCCTCCACCCGACCCGAAAATAGGATTCCTGAACGCCCAATGCCAGTTAAACCCAGTTGCTACAACCCAAAAGTACTCATGGACCCATGGTCGCGAGCTTTGCTGCTCATAGCCAAAGACCGCCGCCCTGAGGCGTTCTGCATATACGTGCAATTACAAAAAAAGAAGAGGGGTATAAAATCACATGACACTGACTGAGAGCGATGGCCCAGGGTGCGCATCTCGATATTGGTCGACTTAAAAGTCGTCATCGAAAGTGAAATCACCGCCGTTCTCGCCCTTTGGCTCCTCCTCTTCGGCCTTCTTTGTGCTGTGCATGACACCAGCCTTTTGGTAATCACCAACACGCTTCTCGAAGAAGTTGGTCTTGCCGCCGAGGGAGATGTTCTCCATGAAGTCGAAGGGGTTGGTAGACTTGTACACCTTCTCGTTGCCGAGGGCGACAAGGAGGCGATCGGCGACGAACTCAATGTACTGCTTCATGAGGTCCGAGTTCATGCCGAGGAGAGCACAGGGAAGAGCCTCAGTGAGAAACTCCTTCTCAATGGTGACAGCGTCAGTAATAATCTCCTGGATTACCTGCTTGCTAGCACGGCCCTTGAGATGGGAGTGGAGCAGGCAAGCAAAATCGGTGTGCAGACCCTCATCCCTAGAGATGAGTTCGTTGGAGAAGGTCAAACCGGGCATGAGACCACGCTTCTTGAGCCAGAAGATAGAGGCAAAAGCCCCGCTGAAGAAGATACCCTCAACGGCAGCAAATGCGACAAGGCGCTGAGCAAAGGTGGACTGCTTATCTGAGATCCATCGTAGGGCCCACTCAGCCTTCTTTCTGATGCAAGGGACTAAATTGGGTTAGCTTCTTATATGCATGTGCATCATTGTTGCAGAACGTACTGGTTTCAATGGCGTTGAACAGGTATGTGCGCTGGGAAGGCTCCTTGATGTATGTGTCGATGAGCAGCGAGTATGTCTCGGAGTGAATGTTCTCCATCATGATCTGGAAGCCATAGAAGCAACGAGCCTCAGGGATCTGAACTTCGGCGCTGAATCGCTCGACAAGGTTCTCGTTGACAATGCCATCAGAGGCTGCAAAGAAGGCGAGAATATGGGAAACGAAAAATTGCTCATCAGCATTGAGGCGGTTGTTCCAGTCGTGAAGGTCCTTGGAAAGATCAATCTCCTCGGCGGTCCAGAAGGAGGCCTCGTGCTTCTTGTACATCTGCCAGATCTAATATCGAGTTAGCTTCAGGAAGCACTTTACGCGTGAATGACGCGTTACACACCTCGTGGTACTTGATAGGGAAGAGGACGAAGCGATTAGGGTTCTCTTGAAGGAGAGGCTCATCTGTCTCCTCTTTAACGGTCTCGGTAGTAACAGCCTTCATCTCCTCCTGCTTGGTCTGAACGACCTTGTCCTTGTTGTCCATGGTTTCGGCGAAGGCAGTGATGGCAGACTCGTCGAGGGGCTGGTTCTCCTTGTCGGACGAGTTGAAGTTCAACTTCTTGACAGGGGACTCCATTTTGAAGTTTTCAATGGCAGAAGCAGCCTGTGTTCATGAAGTTAGTATTGAATTGCAGAGTGGCGTGGTGATGAAAGTCCAAGCGCCACTTTGGTTGCTGCGGTGACTGACCTGCTTCGAAGGAGTGACTTGAGCGGCCATTGTGTGTGATTTGGCTTAGGGAGTTATTGAATGAGCAGACGAATGCACGGATAGAAGACAATCAAAGTTGGATTGAGTCCAGAATGAGTGTTTGCAGACGCGGTGCAGATGAGGTAGATAAACCGTGATGGGGGTCGAGGAGGAAGGGCTTTTGTACAAGAGGTGAGCGCTATCACGTGGCTTTGGACGCGTCGCGCTGTTTCTTTTAGCAGGTAAGTGGGACAATTAACGCGACATGGGCCAGAGAGCAGGGGGCCCTGGCAGGGTTTCGGGGTTGGTGCCCAGGCTAGGCCCCTCCAAACGTCACTAAGAACCTCGACCAGGCAACCAACGCTCTGGGAGAAGCAGGTACCTGACGCGTAAAGGCGCGTTCACACCTAATTCTGTTTGGTGTCTCGTTTTGGATATTCAGGACGGATGGGGCCAAGCATCCCAGACAAGGTTCAGGACGTGGAACACCAATTGTCACCCTGTATATCCGCAATGACCCTGCACGCCTATTTCTCATGCTTGGTCTGCTTAATCAGTCTTGGTCATGCTGGACGCGATGAGTGGTTGCACATCAATCAGCAAGTCAGTGGCTTCTGCCCAATAAGCTGGAATAGCTCGTGTTCGAGCTTCGACTGACTGCATAGTGGAGGCTGCGAGGTACTTCGCCCTAACTCAAGGACGAAAATACTTACTGCACAGGCTTTTGTGGTGGAGTTCAGATGAGCGTCGGACCCTCATCTCGGACGCCGTCTCGGACATGCCATTGTTGCTCTGCCAGAACGCCCATTTCGGACTTCCGTCGTACGGGAGACGAATGGCTACTGTGGAACGTGGAGGCGTTGTCTCGGGGGCTCGAGCGCCATCGCTGATCAGCTTCGACCGAAATGAATATTTCGGTACGAGAGGGCGTCGTCCCCCAGACGACCTGGGCCGACTCAAGCGGGACCTGAGCCGACCTGAACTGAGCCTTCAGGCGGTCGCCCGGCCACGTCTCTGCCAAGACAACTTATCAGATCTTTTTTTCTGGGCCGTTTCACGAGGTCCATGCAGACGCGTTGGTGTCCACTTTTGTCCATTAAACTCGCGTCATCACTTTCTTTGGTCGTTGGTACCTAGTTGCTCTCTATTGAAACCTCGCTCATGAAGTCATGATACATTCCATTCGTTCCTTAGCGCCATGATCATTTCATTACCCGCAGTAAACTTGACTGATACGTACAGGGCCTGCCCTGGAAGTTACATACGTACAGGCGGTATCCGTACATCTCTATTTCACCTTCTTCCCACTTTCGAATTCGCATCATGCAAGCTGCAAGCTGCATGCTGCAACACATCCCTGGCCGCACTCTAAATCCGAATATCCGGCGATTAGCGCCGTTCTCGTCGAGATGACGATTTGTGATGGGTCCTTGAGTCATGCCTCGCCTCGCCGATTTCTTCGTCATGGGGCCGGCTTCTGCCAGAGCCAAAGAATCCCCGGTCCGATCGGACTCGGGCCGGGACCGGCTCGCGAGGCTCGCGTTCATAGCGATCGTCGCGACTGCGATGAGGCCGATTGGACATGGATTCGTGGCGGGATGGTGGATGCGAGGTATACTCTGGTGGCGCCTCTGCCTGCATTCGATCGAACTCGTCTGGGTCGCTGGGATCAACCGCGGGAAGTGGTTGCCCGTTCTGGCGCAAGTTCTTCCTTCCCTGCTCCCTGAGATAGGCCTCAAGAAGTGCAGCGTTTCGTGTGTTGGCTCGGAAAAGGGCATCGACGAGGTCACCGGCGAATGGAACCAGGCCAATGACAAAGTCGAGCGCAATATTAAACATCATTCTGGCCTTGAGAGACTGTGGGAGTCCACCATCAATCTGCGCGCATGTTCTCAACACAACGAGAGCCATCAGCATGTCTATCACGTCACCAATCCTATTGCATTATACGTTAGCTTCACTAGAGAGCGTCCACAATAAAAGAATGAAGACATACGCAGGGACTAGACCGATAACACTGCCCCAACCGAATCGAATACCGCAGCAGTTGAAAAGAGAAAGATCTAGGCGGTACGCTCTTCGCTTGACCTTGGTCAAAATCTTGGCATCATGGTCTGAGATACCAGGGGGAAGCGCTTTCTTTCGCTTCTTGAGTTTGCCAGAAGGAGTTCCGTCCAACCTAGTTGCAGGTACATGCTCAAAGTATGGATCCTAAGGGCCGTTAGTTTTGGATATCGCTCAACGCCATGTGAAATAGGGTCTGTACGACTACATACCTCAGTTCCAAATTGGTTGGCGATGGACTCCCCCAAAATTCGTTGGGTAAAGAATTTGGTGATTAGCGATGTCATGGTTTGACCTGAAGTCGTGAACTTCGCAGTTCGCAGATTTGAAAAGCCCTCCTTTTATGTTGAAGTGTCGTCACAGACACGAACAACGATGTGTCAATCCAGGAACTTGGTTGGACAAGGCGCTTTGCTGCTATTAGCTGTTTCGGGAAGCGCCTCAGGTTTATTTGAGAACAAAGTAATCGGTCCTGGAGGATATTTTTGAGGTAACCTGGTTGAAAGAAGTAGTGAAGCGAAGAAAGGCAGGAGGTGCTTTCTTATGTGGACGCATGACCATGGGGGAATTCGATCGTTTCATATATTCCTGTTTCATGGTATCATGTGAAGTGGTTGCCTCTCAACTCATGACGTAAGACATGTTGGGTTTGCGGTTTTGTGGTGCAGAAAAAAATTCAGTGGCACTCGGAGGCCTGCAGTGGCGGCTGCCTCTGGCACCTCCAAGGCCAAGAAACCACTAAAAACCAACCACTACTGCACCGTTGGTGATCATGGGGGGTTAAGCTGGCGTGCCAACACGTGCCATGAAAGCTAGTGTGTCTGCGGGCGAGGAACTTGAAGCTTGTTTTTTTTGCTCATAACTGGGCAATTTGAGTGGGTCCTTGTTTGGGGCATTGCTTTCCAGCTTGAACAATTCATGCGACGCCACCTGCGTGCACCGCCACGGTGGCTGGGCTGGACCGAGTGGTCCAGACTCTTGCTCGCATTTCCTTATTACCAGTTTTGTACTAGCTGCCAACGTGGTCGGCCATTATTCCCTGGGAGGCACACTGTGCGGCTCTCCCCACTCCAGTTCGGAAACGTTGGGCTTGAGCCAGGGCGCAGATGGGTAGCTACAGTGTTGGCTCGCGATATCGCTAAACCTGACAACAACAACTTCAACCCCGCCGCCTGACATCGTATTGCTACGAACTCGATCTCGAAAACGGTCCTCATACACGCCCCCGCAACGGACACGCCTATCAGCTCGAACTCTTGCCTTTGCCTGGCTTGCTTTCTCGACGGCTTGGCGCGTCTTTTCGCCTGTCGCGGCCTCACTCTGCGTCTCGTTGGCTGTTGCACTTCAACCATGCTCAGCTCTCCCACGCAGCGACACCTTCAATATTGCCTTTCCAAGTCGTGAAAGAGTTGAAACCTGGTTGCCAATAGATTCTTTTAGGGCATGGGCCCAATAAAACATTCACCATGGCCGGAACACAGATGCAGTTAGAAGACTGTATGTGTACTGACTTCTGGCGCACATCTAAACGGCGGCTGACATGATGCGATAGGGCTGGACGATCTCTGCGTCCGGTTTATTATTAACCTTCCCGAAGAGGATCTTTCCTCAGTGGCGCGAATATGTTTTCAAGTTGAAGAAGCCCAGTGGTTCTACGAAGACTTTATCCGTCCTCTCGATCCCACCCTCCCGTCCATGTCGCTGCGAACTTTTTGCCTTCGCATCTTCCAACACTGTCCCCTACTCGCCAACTTCTCAGTTGAAAACCACACGAAGGCGTTTGAAGAGTTCCTCGAATACAAGACCCGAGTTCCTGTCCGTGGTGCCATAATGCTAAACGAAGCTATGGATTCGACTGTGTTGGTGAAGGGATGGAAGAAGGGCGCCAATTGGAGTTTTCCAAGGGGTAAGATCAACAAGGATGAAGATGACCTGGACTGTGCTATCCGAGAGGTCTACGAGGAGACCGGGCTGGATCTCCGAGCCGCGGGTCTGGTACCTACGGAAGCCAAACCCAAGTACATTGAGATTTCTATGAGGGAACAACATATGCGCCTCTACGTCTTTCGTGACGTCCCGATGGATACGGTATTTGAACCAAAGACTCGAAAAGAGATCAGCAAGATCCAATGGTACAAACTTTCAGAGCTTCCTGCTTTTAGGAAGAAGGGCAGCAACAATGAGTCCCACGCCGTGCCTAACGCCAACAAGTTTTACATGGTGGCACCGTTCTTACCACCTTTGAAGAAATGGGTTGTTTCCCAGAAGAAGATCGAGGCACGGAGGGTGGCCAGCGGAACTCATGCCCAGGGCTATCATACAATTGACGAAGTTCACCTAGAAGATGAGTGGACGCAGACTGATACTGGCGCTGAGACTTCCACCCAGACACCCGCAATCGAGACTCTCGCCGGCGCCACACAAGAATTGCAGCGTCTCTTGAAAGTCCAACCCCCTACTCAAGGCATTCAGCCGGCGCCTCCTCAGCCCGATAAGGGCAGCGCGCTTCTCTCTATTCTCCAGGCAGGCCCGACATCTCAACGTGGAACCCAACTTCCACACACTCCCTACGATTTGACTGTTTCGGAGGTACCGCAACCCCAGAACCCACACCACCATAACAACTATCATCAAGTGCCTTCGATCAATACCCAGCAACCACCCCCGTCCTTTCCCTTGTCACTAAATCAGGGGCAGTGGAACACTGCCCAGATGCAGCCAAGAAATGATCAGGTTCTTGCCCAGCAGTTTCCGATTGCACCTCAACAACAGTATGGGAGCAACCAAGCTACCCTTATTCACCCTCAACCCCTCCCTCCTCAGGTGCAGCGGTCTGTTTTCAATCGCAGCGTTTTCCAAGAGGGACCCCAGCCCAATTATCCGGGCTCCTTCACCAACCCTCAGCAGGCACAATATGGCGCTTCTAGTCAAGTCCCACTTGGCCAGATACCATCACAGCAACATGTGTCTCTGCCCGCTGATAACCCCAGGCCTGCGCAGCTTAACGGGCAATCGATGGCACTTCTCAATGCCTTCAAGAGTGGTAGTATCAATTCCCAGTTGAAAGAAAATGCTCCGCAACCTAACTCACCTATGGCTGTGCCGGGATCAACAGGGCAGAACTATGCTCAGCCCTATGGCTACTCTAGCATGCCTCACAACCTAGCCCAAACGATTGGCCAAGAAAGATCCCAGCCAAGTCCAAAGGAGCTGGCAGGGTCTAAGGTGGGAGCCTCTGCGAACGACCACCGATCTGCGCTGCTTGGCATGTTTCGTAAGGCTGATCTTGGGGCCAACACGCCCCAAGCGCACCATGATTCAGGGTATTCGAATATTGGCCAGGGAACGTCTGGCAACATGCTGAACGACCTATTGCGTTCTGCAGGTACTGGATCTTCAATGCGTAACCAAGGCCCCTCTCGATCAAGCGTAGACACTAACCCGTCCTTGTCATTGGATTCTCTGTCCATTCATCCCCGACCAGTGCAGTCTGCAACGCCTGGTTCACAGGGCAGAGGAGACTACACTTCGCAATATGGCTCCCAGCTTCAGCCATCACAACCATCTCAACCTCTTCGTATCCTCCAACGTGGTCAAAATGAACAGTCTTACGGCGCTAATGCACCGATGGTCGTGTCTCCCCAGACTTCACCCCAGGAGATGGGTGGACACCCACCACCTGGACATGTTGCAAGTCCAGGGATAATGGCGGCTTATCCAGCTCAAGGTGCCTCGAGCCGACGGCCGGAATCTGGTGCTGACCAGAAACGACAACTATTATCACTCTTTGGCAAACAGGAGTCACCTGGACTCGAAGCTGGCAAGGGGAAGGAAGTTGTTACCGAAGCACCTCCACCTCGAGTTCCATCCCTTGTCTCTGGGGCGGGTGAGCTGGCGGTTCCTCAACCTTCGGCATCGCGTCGAGGTAGCCAAACGCCGATTTCACCGGCAGATCGAAGCTTTTTGCTAGGATATCTTGAGTCAGTAACCAACAACGCGACACGATGAAAACATGATGGAGAGAGAATATGCGGGAACTTTTCGCTGTACAGTACATTATGGAGCACATCGCTGGGATTTGGCAACACATTATCATAGGGGCTTAACAACTTAGTAGCAAGGTAGCTATATATGTTTATCATCGAATGAACAATTTCATTGGAGTATTTTTACTCCCAACGCCTTCCCAGAAACATTTTGGAAGATGCTTGCCATGCATATGATTGGACATAATGGCATAACCTGGGATGAGCCACGATGAATGCGGTCCTGACACCGACATACACAATCTCTGAACTTTTAGATCCAGCGGCGATGTCGGCTCTCACCAATAAAGACAAGTTGTCACTCACATGACTGTACTAGCCATCTTCTTCTCGAGGGGCAAAGAGAATTGTGTAAAGCTAGTGCGAAGTGCCATCGGAATTGTTGTCACTAAGATCGCCGCTACCACCGCCAAGGTCGAGCAACCGAAAACGATTGACTGATACGCGAGGAGGGGTCCTGACGGCTGGAGCACTACTCTGTCTTTGGGCTGGCACTTCAGCCGGGGGTTGAGCACATTCGTCCATTGACCACTCGATTCGAGAGTGTTTATACTTTCTAATATGTGTATTTAGTTGAGAGCCACGCATTGTCGCGTTCGTAAACTCACGCTCGACTCATCATGCAGTTTCTAGCAAAAATTGCATTCCGCACAGAATTGGTTTTGATCTGGCAATCCCCCATGTGGAAATTGACATCGATGACTATGAGATTGTGGATATGCTCAAGATCGTCACGGATCTCTTGTTCTGTATGGTTGGGATCACAGTCACGAATGACGAGATTGCGGCTGGCGCCAGCTCTGAGCCTGTATGCAATATGGCCAGGGAGAGTGAATTGTCGATCACTCCATTTCAGCTCAACCTATCTTCTCATTAGAATTAAGTCTTACCTCTCGTGAAGAACGTACCCTCTTGTTCTTGATATATAAATCGTTGCGGCGGGTGCGGGCGAAAAATGCCTTCGCATCTTCGCCACAGACAAATGACACGTTAGCGGTATGCTCTCTTGCCTTTAAGAAGATATCCAGAAGCTGGCCTCCTCGAATGGCAGTTGTGATGTCGGCATGAGTGACATTGTCAGCAAGATTAAGTAGCTGTATAGTCCGCGTCGCCCACCGGTCTAACTGAGGGCCTGAAGGAATGATGATAGTTGAGGAGGAGTCTGCGATGGGGACACCACCGTTTGATAGGTCAATAGACACAGATGTATCTTCAGAGAGTGGGTTAATATCACTCCGACGATTTCCATGCCGCTGGTGTAAACCAGGCCCAAGACGGGAATGGTAGACATGTTCAAGGGGTTCCGATGTTGATTGAGTTGACTTGTGACCTTGCGGCCCTAGGAATTGATCTTGAGAGCTGAGAGTGCTGGAGCTCGTTGAACTGGACGACTTTTGGTCTTTTGCTAAAGTAGACTCGTTTCGGCTTAGGATCTAGTGTATAGTTAGAAGAGAATGCGTTGATTCATGTGCGTTTGTGACAGCATTGATCGAATGTCTTAGTTGTAACGCAAGTCCTTGTAAGAGTGCTTTATGAGAATATATCCGATTCATAGATGGAGCCCCATTCACGAAAGGATTACATCTTCTAGAACCTCGGAAGAGTAGAAATGGAATGAAAACATGATACGCATCGTGGAGTGGGGAACAAGGAGGGCACGAACGTCAATTGTGTTATCATCAACGCCTCCTCTGAGGAGATTCTGCCGCAAACAGGCTACGTGATGAACAATCGAATCAGCTAGCGAGCTAAGACAAGCCAGGATCAAGCTAGACGCACCGTACTGGTGAGCAGTCTTGACGAGTCCATCGTACTCGGGTTGCGAAATGCAGATGGCGGCCATATGATGAGCATGAGCATCAGAGACCTTGAGGTAAGGGTCCAGAATGATCAGCTGATTGCTAAGGTCGTGGAATATGTAGTATTGGGATCGAGACTGCAGCGAAACGTACAAATTGGGTTCTGCTGGCAAAGGCACCTGTGTTAGACTGTCTCATTTGAAGTGATTGGCACACGCAGATGGCCATTGAGCATGCTGGGGCGCGAGGGATTAGGCAATACAACTTACCGAATTGAAGCCATCTCCGCCCTGTGGCCGCTTGATGTGCAATGGAGGAAGTAGAAAAAACACGATAATCCGTAAATAGTGTGATAAGTGATATGTGACCCTGTACTAAGACTTGAAACCAACCAACAAACAGATCATTGCTAGCCAGCTGGATGCAACTGCCTGTCTCACGTGCTGGACGGCCAGGAGCAACCAATAGACGCTATTTCAACTTGTTTTTTCCTCAAAGCAACCTGGCACACCTACTTGACGAGCCATCTGACTGGTGCAGTACCGCTATGTATTCCAATCGTTGCGTTGAATCTGAATCAAAGTGACCACCAGCTTTTCGCCATAAGAGTGGAAGCTTGTGTGTAGCGGATGGGTTTGATCCGTGCCTTGGTTAAGAAAAGAAGATACAACCATTGAACCTGGATATGCCGTGGGCTGCATTCTCCCAACCTTCGCCTGTCGGCGTGAATTGGTTATCTTAATATCATGATACCGCCAGGTGTAGACCAGATGGATAAAGCAATGTTGAAACCGGGTTTCTTGGGCTATGTTCAGTTATATGCACTGATGCGCAAAGGATAGCAAATGAGCCGGCATTTAACCCTTGGACTCTCGCCTTATCAAAATAACGAATAGACGAATGTTACAAATGCCTACACGTCTGCTTATGCACGGCATGAAGCTTCCCCTCTGGAGTGGTGGGTTGTTGGCGGGGTAGTGGCGACACGCTACAAAAAAGAACATCACAATCAAGGCATAGCGGTGGCTAGATGTAACCTTACCGCCCCCAGCACTGTGGCGGCTTGATTGGCAATACGAGAAACTTTGTAAACATGAACATGACGGCACGCCCAACGAAACACCAGACGACTACTTGGGTTGTTTTGCGCAAGATCTGATGGGACATTTCTTGCTCTGAGACAAGCTCAGACATTTGTCTTGTGTCGGCAGAAGAGGGCACAGGCAAATGTGGGAAATGAGCGGTTGCATGCGTGCCAGGGGCAGTCAGTGGGCGAGACAATACAGGTCATTGGCGTGCCTCCGGCTGGGAAGATCAAACGGCGGCCACCCGAACGCAGTGAGTTCAAGGCACACGTCGAGACCCAGAAAAAAAACTGCACTGGGGGAGGTTCCTTTTAGCATGATCCATCTCACGTTAAAGGCATGCCTTATATGGAGAATCGCCTCCATGATGAAGGGAATTATGGAGTCACCGCAAGCGACTGGAGGGGCCTAGTGACAGGTGCATAAAGGAGAAAGTGATATTTTTAGCACAAGGGATCTGAACACGAGATCATGTGATACCCGATTCTCGTACTCAGAGCGGGCCATGGCGACTAGGGGCAGTTTTTTGCTGCCTCTGTCATTCGGTGGCAGTGGCAGTGAGCGGCCGCGCCGTTTCCGAGGACCTGCGGAAGGGGTCTGGCCCAGTCCGTTGGTCAGCCCCAAAAAGGCGCCATGTGAATGAGCGGGGCTGAGCGAGCGTACGTGTTGTACCGCTGGAACTGCATATGGCGTAGTGAGCGAGCCAGCGCGACATTGATGGATGGAGCGGATTGGTGTTGGGAGTGCGGCTGCAGCGCTGAGGAATGAGCTGGGCCAACCGTGCCTACGCTGTGCGACTTTGAATGCACTTGTGCCAGTGCAATGCCAGTGCAGTGGTTAGCATGTTTGTTTTATTTCCTGCCCGTGCCCTTTTTTTTTCTTTTCTTTTTGAGGCACGTTCAGCTGGGCCATCCCCCACAACGGCCGAGACAATCAGGTGGCATCCACTAGATGAATCCATACCAATGGACTGCCAGCATGCTCGTAAATGATCCCATGGGTCAGACTTGTAGAGTGCAGCATAAGGCACAGCGTGCACTCAGCCGTCGCCCCAACATGCTCCGCTTGTCAAGTGTGCAGACGGATCACCTACATACGGATACAAGCCAACTGCGGCTAGCATCCATCAGACGCGACACTTGTCCACCTCGGACATCCCCCAAGGTGATGGACGACCGACCCGTCCGTGTTGGCATGGTTTGTAACAAGCACGGGCAGCGGAGAAGGCGGGCACATACGGAGTAATGTATCTGGGGGACAGGACGGTACTTGGATATTTGCTGCGAATCTCCGCTAGCATAACTGTACATGGCTACAACTGTAACAAGCAGGGGCCGCCAGCCCAAGGTTACCGAGTAGGCTAGGACGTGTGCTAAAATGGGTGATGGATGTGCCGGAGGGCGATGAGTGGGCGGCTTCCCCCCCCTGGTGGGTTCTAGCGGGTGACTTTCAGTGGTGGCTCTGCAAACCCCTGTTTCTCTCCTGGTACCGATCCGCGTCCAAATCCAGGCCTTCCCCCCTGCTCCCGCCAACACAACACGACAGGCCAGACGGCTTTTTCTCTCCTCACTCGTTCGTTTCTTTCCCGTCTCCCAACCGACGGAATCGCACAACAAGCCGCCCAAACGAGCCTCGTCGTCCTTCGCTTTTTGCTCTTTTTCTGACGCTCGCTTGTCATACACCTCGCCATTCGCTTTCTCCTCAATTTATCGTCTCGATCGAACACCCCTTTCGTCGACCCCGTGCTTCTGCCTTTTGCTTCGGATTCGCCAAATCACAAATAAACATCCGTCTGTGAGAAAACACCAACCATCGAGAAGGCCTTCCTCTGGCTGGCATCACAAACACCGGGCCCATCATCTCTCCCCTTCGCCCTTCGACCGATATACAATCTTCCTCTTCATTCGCTCATCCAATCCGCCATGCGTCCCACCGGAACCTTTCTGCAGCTGGCTGTATGCCTCTCCTCGCTGTCTCCCCTAGCGGCGGCATGGCCTGGCTGGCTGCCCGAGCTTGACACTCTTGTTGTCCGACAGGATTCTTCCAACTGTACGTATGGAACATGATATAGAACTGACCCTGAGCTAACAAAACATTAGCCAAGAGCTCCGCTGCCTCAGCTTCCGCCGCGGCAACTGCCACGTCGGACAGCGCCGCTCAGACCTCGGCCAACCTCAACACCGCCCAAGTGGAAACAGGAACCGCGACCGACTCTGGTTCTACGGAGACCGGCACTGCTACTGGAAAGAGTGGCAAATCAACGACCAAGAAGAGCAGCAAGTCCACCCACACCACCTATGGTGCCAACGACGTTGCCGGTGGTGTGTCGTTGCAGACTCCGCAGACTACCCTTCAGGCTACGCCCCTCTACAAGATTGGCGACGATATCACCTTTGGTTGGAACTACACCTCGCTTCAGGGAACACCTACTGCTATTGATGTCCTTGTCAGTTGCTCCAGTGCCACTATGACCTGGACACTCACACAAAACATGACCTTTGAGACCAAGGTTTCTTATGTTTGGGATACTGAGAAGGACGGTGGTGTTGCTACCCAGCCGCTTCGTGTCGATCTGTTCACACTCATCATCAAGGACTCTGATGCCTCTATCAGTGACACTGCCGACCCTGGTTACCTGGGCTCATACACTGGTCTCAAATTTGGACTTTACACTGGCCAGCCTTACACCCCTCTATCCGAGTGGACATGTGTTGGTTGTAACGATGGTAGCTCTATTTTTGACAAGCAAGCTCTCGGCCTTGCTGTGACCATGAGCATCGTCACCTTTGCTACCTTTACTTGGTTTGTTGCTGGTCTCGGCTTGCAGTAAGTGTTCGCACTGTGCTGATTTGAGGAGTTAATTATGTTTTGGTGTGTCTTAAAGCTGGGACTGGTCCTTTTAGTCTGATTTAAATTTGATTTGGGAAGGCAAGCATCGAGATCGGTAATACTTGTTATACTTTTTGAGTATTTATTATTCGCCAGGAACAAAATGTTGGCAAGAAATCTCGACACCCTGGGGGCGTTGGCAGACGGGATGTTACAGGATGGCACCGCGAAGGCATGGAAAGAAAATCGCTTCACTTGGATGGCTCACGATTTGGTCGTCGGACAGTACAATCATGTAATGATTTTATATACATCTTAATCTCATCATTTTGCGGCTTCAAGCTCATTTTATCTATGAAAGACCTCTCTGTTCCCCGCGTTAGACAACTAGGCCCGTATCTGATTGTGTTGCGAAGGCCTTCTGGTGTCCCAATAAATCAAATAACGGCGGTGGCAGTGGTTGGTTGGGTATAAATGTTCTGCCAGGTGCATCGCTAAACCATACGTAAAGTAAACCCTGCTCCTCTCTCCTCCTTGTCGCGACCTTGTAAGATGCCACTGAAGTCAGCTTCTCCGAGTGGCGCGGCCTGGCCTCCTCTGGCGGGAGCATGTGGTTCCTGGCGACGTCGTCGCTCTTGGCCTGCCTTGCTGGGGAAGGTTGGAAACATGCTCTCAGGCTTGGGCTTAGGGTCTTGGTGGAAATACTCGTGTTGGAGCATCTCGCGGGCTGTTGGGCGGCGAGCGGGATCCAGAGCGAGCAGGTCGTTTAAGAGAGAGGCACCGGCAGACGTTAGGTTGGGGAATCGGACGCGGATCACTGAGCCTGTTGAGGCAGCCGTTTTTGGTGGAAGTCTGAGAGAACGGGCATTAGGAAGGCGGCGAAAGCCCGGCCACGAGTCTTCAGTTGGCAAACCACAGAGCTCAAAGACGCGCGAGACTTGGTCAACCTCATTTTTCCCTTGGAGGAGTGGTTCGCGGGTGAGCAGCTCCCCAAAAATGCAGCCGACACTCCACATGTCGACAGGGGCGCCGTATGACTTGGCACCGAGGAGCAGCTCCGGGCTGCGGTACCACAATGTGACCACGAGCTGCGTGAGTTTAGGCGGCGGGTCACCGACATATCGGGCCATGCCAAAGTCTGCGATCTTGAGCTGTCCACGGTTGTTGAGGAGGAGGTTGGACGTCTTGAGGTCACGATGTAGGATCCAGTTGTCGTGAAGATAGGCGAGGCCTGATGTGAGCTGGAGCAGCAGCCGTTTCACTTCAGAGGAGAGAAAGGGTTCGGGCATATCTTCGAGGATACTTTTGAGATCGTGTTCGACAAACTCGAGGACCAAAAATAGTGAGCTGTACAGGAGACGTTAGTCAATGCGAGATGTGCAAGACACAAGCACCACGGTAACTTACTTGTCTGGTCGCGAGACGTCTTCGCCCACAACAACCTCGCTCATGGCAACAATATTCCTGTGCTGGCAGTCCTTAAGGATCTGAATCTCGCGCAGTCCAGTGACAGGTAACCCGCCCCGATCTGCTGGATCTAGCTTTAGGCGCTTCAAGGCCACGATCTTGCCTGTCGCCCTCTCCGTTGCGCGGGCTACCCATCCATATGTACCCTCTTCGATATCGTTGAGTTTGTCGTAGGTCTCAACACTCCTACACTTGCTCCATCTACCGCCCTGGAACCTGAGGAGTTTGGCTGGCGCATCATCTTTGGATGAACCCGGCTCTGGGGTGAGCCTGCGTCGTTTCAAGGGCCGCCCATCATCCACGTCGAGTACGTCGGCTTGTTTCTGTAATAATGCCTCTTCCTGCGCTTTCTTCTCATCTTCGACCTTGCGAGCCTTTTCGGCCTTCTTGCGCCGCTTTTCTTCCTTTTCGCGCTTGAGTTTGGCGTCGAGGCGAGCGTCTTCTTCAGTGTCCGCCCACCGGGATTTGCTTGCCATGGTGGGCGTTCGAGCGGTGGATGGTATCGGCCGGAATATGTTCAGATGTTGCGAACGGTGACGGGGGCGGGTCTTGCGGATATTATGATCGCTTCGCGGCGTTAAGGGGCAGTTGCGCGAATGATTCGGCGTCGAACGTCGTTGAAGCAGACGAGGCTGGGGTTGATCTGGTTCAAGGCAGCCTTGGGTTGTGGTGTAGTTTTTAGTGGCCCAATTCACGCTTCAGGCGGCTCTTGGTTGGTTACAGTGGCCTATGTCATTGAATTGTGGGGGGTGGGTGTCCCTCCCAATGATTTCTCTTATCTTATCGGAGCTCGAACCTCCCGCAAGAAAATCGGCTAGAAGCTCCTACCGCCGCTGTTCACGTGTGAAAGTCAAGGTGAAGGAGACAACGAACACCTCCAACTTTCCTCGGTTGCAAAGTACCTCGTAATACGAGTTAAAAAAAAAACATCCGCCATGCTAAGGCCCCTCACTGCTCGTCCGACTTGTGGCTTTGCCGGGGGACGCTGGGCGCATAGGGCAGGTCTGGTCTCATGTGTGCCTCCGAGGAAGTTCTCATCCACAGTCTGCCGCCGAGACACTGAGCGACAATGGTCTACGCCGCTTGCCAAGCGACTTTTCGAGGCAATTTCTGTACGAATGATCATAAGACTACTATTATAAGTTCATAATGAACTAATTGCTTTCCTTTTAGACTACTGGCCCAGTTCCCCTGGCTAGCTATATGCGAATGTGTTTAACGGGCGATTTGGGTGGCTATTACACCGGCGCAATCAGTGAGGGCCGAGACCAATTCGGCACCAAAGGTGATTTTATCACCTCCCCTGAGATCTCCCAGGTATTTGGAGAGTTGGTTGGTATCTGGTTCATCGCCGAATGGATCAGCCAGGGCCGACCCAAGGACGGTGTTCAGCTCATCGAGGTTGGACCTGGCCGTGGCACGCTCATGGATGACATGCTTCGAGTAAGGCTATATCAACTCCTTTACAGATAATCAACACACTTTTAATGCGTTTCTTTAGACCATTCAGAGATTCCCCGCCATGGCAAATAGTATCGATGCTGTTTATATGGTCGAGGCTAGCCAAGAGTTGAGACAGGCCCAGAAGAACCTCCTTTGTGGCCCGGATGCGCAAACGACTGAATCTAAAGTTGGTTCCCACGGTGCCTGCAAGTACAATGGGCGACCTATTGTCTGGACTAACACCATCAAATCCATTCCCATTGGTTCGTATCCAAGTCCTGACTCAGATATTCCCTGTAGCTGACTTGACTTCAAAGAATCGAATAAGATGCCTTTAATCGTTGCTCACGAGCTTTTCGACGCTCTGCCGATTCATAGCTTCCAGTCTATCAGAGCCGATCCACTACCTGCACCTCCATCTAGCTCTTCCCAGGCTGCTACGGCATCTCCACATGAAACCTCCAAACCGACCATGGAATGGAGAGAGATGATGGTATCTCCGACACGACCCGGTGCCACTCACGATGAGTTGGGAACCCCCAAGTCTGCTCGGGACGAACCGCCGCCAGAGTTCCAGCTTATTCTGTCATCTGGCACTACGCGTCACTCCCGCTTTTTGCCAGAGTCTTCTGCTCGCTACCGCAAGTTGAAGCAGATTCCTGACTCTATAATTGAGGTTTGCCCAGATGCTTCCATCTTTGCTACTGACTTTGCAACACGAATTGGCGGCTCCGCCCAGCATCCAAAGTCCACACCGAGTGGTGCTGCCCTGATCCTAGACTACGGCACTTCTGATACTGTGCCCATTAATTCACTGAGGGGTATCCGCCACCACAAGCGGGTTAGCCCCTTTTCCGCACCAGGTTTGGTAGACTTGAGTGTAGATGTCGATTTCACAGCAATTGCAGATATTGCCACGGCCGCTAGCAATGGTATCGAAGTCCATGGTCCCGTGACACAGGGAGACTTCCTTGAGTCCATGGGCATCCGCGAACGCGCCGAGATGCTCACTATGGCCCCTGGGGTTGACAAAGCCACAGCCGAAAACATCGACAAAGCTTGGAAGCGGCTTGTCGATAAGGGCCCGGGTGGTATGGGCAAAGTGTATAAAGCCCTTGCCATCCTCCCTGAAAATGAGGGCCGCCGTCGACCCGTTGGGTTTGGGGGAGATGTTGGCGCCTGATGCGAGCGAAACGGGCTGTGTCCTGAAGAGACAAGGAATGTGAAAGAAAAGGGGAGATTGTATTATGAATTATTGCCATTTGGAATGTGGCACCGTAACTATTCCCAGCCTAGTTGGCCATGTCCCTGCCAGTTATGTATAACCTTTTTGCTACGATGTTACTAAACTCATCGTCTCATTTGTTAGAAAGCAGATGCAAAAAGGAAAGCATGTTGCACATTGCTATCTGCTATGCGTGATCTGGGAATCGAACCCAGGGCTCCCCGACGTTGCTCGAATGGCAACGGAGAATTTTACCACTAAACCAATCACGCTTGTACAATAAAAGTGGTAGTAATTGGGATCCAGTAGCATGTGTTCCGGAGTGAATGGAATGCTGGGAAGTGTTGATTCAATGACTTTGGCAGATGAAGCGGAGCGCAAGCACCATACGAGGACCACGACTTGTTGATGTGTTTATGAAATCTAGCCTAATAGTCTGACATGATATACATAACCGAAGCAACATACCCTTCCCAAGTTTGTAGTCTGTATATCAAGGAAAACTGAGGTTCATATTTTGGAGTGTGGATTAGAAATTGGTTCCCCTCATAGCTGAGAGCCTCTGGCCTGTGTAGTTTAGTTTATGGGGAGGAGGGTACGAGTATGCGAAACTTAATTCCGGATCCATTCGTGAATGCTACCTTAACAACATTGACTATACAAAAAGCCCACTTGACAACAAGCCTGTCGTGCGCTGTGAAACCCTACCGTCCGTTATTTCTTTTGTACAAGTTTGGCATCCTCCTCATCATCACTGTCATCATCTGATAGTTTATCACCATCCTCTCCAACAGCAAAAATGGTCTCACCGTCCAGTGACTCACGTGGGAGAGGCCTGTTTAGATTCGAGCCGCCTGCCCGGGACGTCCCAGAGAAAGAGGCGCCATGTGCGGGTTCAGGCTCCTCATTACGCTTTCCCAGCTGAGCTTCCTCATCGTCCGAGTCCTCCCCTGGAACTCCGATGTCACCGAACTCAAAAGTGCCATCATCATCCTGAGCAACCTCGTCACTCATGGCGAAGCGGCGATTGTTAGCAGTAGGCCGCCAGATGTAGGCAATCCAAGCAACATCAGCAAAGTAGACCAGGTTGAGCCAGCCGTCAAGGACAAACCACCGTGTCTTCCAATGGAAGGGAACAAAGTCCGGGTCGTTAACCGATGCAAAAGTGAAGCTGTTGAAGAAAAAGAAGGCGAAAATAACCAAGATGCTAATGAGGATTGCCCACCAAAGCTTCTTATACATTCCTTCCTTCACATGCTGCTTTCGCTCCCTGAGGTCCTTCAGGGTCAAATTGAGGGAATTCAAGGTCCATACATAGAAGGCAGTCAATGTACCCGCAAGTGGCAAGACAATGAGAAGTACGAAAGGCCCTGGAGATTGTGTCAGTTAAATGGAGCACGGCCTCTAATCGACGACAAAAACATACCAGCAGTCTCAGGAGTAATAGTTAGACTTGTCAATGAGTACACAAGACCGAACAGGAAGTGTGCAGCGGCGAGCCATCGGACATAGATCATGGTTCGGCCTAAAGTGGGCTTCACAACACCATATCCCATGCAGACGATGAGCAGGAGGAAGAACGAGAAGGAATTTCGGGCTGCATTTAGAATTCCTACAATGGTGAGGAAGATCTTTGATCCTACATTAGAACCGTGACGGTTTTGATAATCTTAGTCCCGGTTAGAAAATGTTGACAAAAGATTCCCGAAGCATGAGAACGAACCATAAAAGCCCCAGGTCAAGAGCATTTCGACAACCAAGAAGATCAGGATAGCGGTAATATAATTCTGGACAGCAACTGAGAGTGGATTAGTACATGAGACGCCTGACTTGGCTCTGGCAGAAGAAGATGCTCACGGATGTCCTGGCGGTGCTGATAGTAAAGGAACCCCCAATACACAGCTACCAAGGCATATAGAATAGTGATACCACCATAAAAGGGTAGTTTGGGGATCTGGGTGGCTTGGAGCTCTCCATAGGCGTTGCGGAATTCAACCACGGCTGTGTACTCTTCGGCTGTGTACCCGGCTGTCACAACGCAGTAGTATCCAGTCTTCTTGATGGAGTAGTTGATTGAGCCGGGGTTGTTCAGGTGGATGGCCTTTGTGGCGATGACATTCTTCGACTTGCTTGTAGCGTCGGGGGAGAGAATATATTTGCCGATATCAGTCTTGTTGCAGCTTCCTGAGCTGACCCATTTGTCGTCGCAGATGGCGATTTCCTTAGGGCACGTCAATGACTGGTTTCTGGTTGGGGCGAAACAAAGACTACTCACCCTGGCGTCTGTTTCGGCATCGTGGGTTCCAATTAGCTTCCTGTCCTTCCATTCGAAAATAAGCAGGCTAGCTATGGAGTCTGAAGCCTGGTTGTTGGAACCGTTCAGGAATTTGACGAGAATGAAGGGGTCGACAGGGCCTCCCCAGGCGCTTCGACTGTACATGCCTGTTGCGCGTTAGGATCGGAAGTTCGAGGAATACATTTTTGCTAAACCGACCAGTGCAGAATTGTTGATTATCTTCTTTGTTGTCCTGTCGCAGGGCGGATTAGCATCTCATCAAGTTTCCAAGATCGAACGACCAAGGGAGGCCTCGTCAGTGGCGTACCAGCGCAACTTCCATGGCCTGGGCAGTCAATAACGACATGCCCATCAGGCCAAGTCCCCGAAGGAACCTCATCTTGGGTGGCGAGCGAGTAGAGGCGCCCCGGGAGCTTCGGGTGGTGGCGGGGAAGAAGAATGGAGGATGAAGGAGGGATGCGAAGGGGTCGCGAGTTATGTATTCGGGGCCTCGAGGCGAATATGGAAACTGTGTCGCAAAGGAGCTACTCGATCGGCATGGCGGATTTGAGCCAACGGGAATCCTTTCAGTTGGCGGCGCGCAAGGTGAAGAAGAAGGCGAGGAAGGAGAGCCGATGAAGATGGGAGAGAGGTGGGCTGTGGCTTGTTTCAAGATGTCAGAAGGAAGCTTGGGATAGCGATGGAGGCAGGGCAGGTACCTGGCTAGGATAGGTATGTACGTAATTGGCTACCAGTGATGCCAGGTCAGCAGCAGTGAGAGGGAGGGAGTGCCAGATTCGGGCCTAGGCCACCCTTTGACGCAGCGACGGAGACGGTAGGTACGCTGTGGGGCCTGCAACGTGCACCACCTTCAGCGAGCCCCCCACAGCCGCTCCCGCCAAAACACGTTGATAAGATAGCCCAGGCCAGTCCCAAAACGAAATCTCAACTACCTCAGTACCTAGAGTTGCGACATTCGGTCTACAGTGCCAACCTCGAGCCATCCTCCTTTCTTTTCCAGCGCAAACATGGGTAAGGGAACGGACAAGCTCTACGTAAGTTAGCCCGCCCTCTGGGCAATCTCAATTGCTTCTAACCGCGCGTCGCATCCCCACAGATTACCCATTCTGAGTGGTCCTCCTCCGACGCATACTCCGCGAGTGTCGGAGCTGGCGCATCGTCTCGGGGCCAACACGGCGCTTCCTTCCGTCGCCTCCCCTTCAACTTTTGCGCCGCGAGCCTACAGCCTTTCAAGAATCCAGTCTGCACCCCGGACGGCACTATTTTTGATGTCGAGGTTATCGGCAGTTGGCTCGAGAAGCATCCGAACCAGAATCCCGTCAACGGCGAGCCACTACAAAAAAAGGACTTGATCCGCCTCAACTTTGCACGCAACTCTGAATCTGATTCACTTGGTGCTGGGTTGAGCGACGGAAAAGGCGACCTAATCGACCCTGTCACATACAAAGTCTTCACAGACAATACTCATATCGTTGCTATTCGGCATGGCACGTACGCCAATGTTTTCGCCTGGGACACGGTCGAGCGCATGAATATTAAGGCCAAGATGTGGCGTGATCTCATTGACGACGAAGAGTTTACACGCGCAGACATCATCACGCTACAGGACCCCCAGAATGCCGCCAGTCGAAACCTCGATCAGTTCAAGTATCTTAAGGACGGCCATGAAGCCCAGCTCACGAAGGAGCAGGAGGAAGAGAGGCTAGCAGGCAACATCAACGCGGGCGCGCTGGGAAACATTGGCGACAAGGTCTTGCGGGCAAAGGCAGCTGTTGAAAAGGCGCGCAAGGCGAGGGAACAGGGCGGCGACGTCAACCGCAGCTCAACAGCGCTTGCAAAGCCCGCCGCCGCGCCTGTAGTTCGACGGAATCTCATTCAAGACAAGAAAGTTGCTCCCAACTCAGCCGCCTACACAACCGGAAAGGCGGCAGCTAGCTTCACCAGTACTGGCTTGACTCCAGAGACCAGTGGCGAGAGGGCTCTGCTCACTGACGAAGAATACATGCTTAAGCCTAGGCGAGTAAAGGCAAAGGGCTACGCCAGAGTTGAGACAAACCTAGGGGATATCACCATCGAGCTGCAGACGGAGACAGCACCAAAAGCGGTTTGGAACTTTATCAAACTAGCACAAAAGGGGTATTATAAGGGTGTTGCTTTCCACCGAAACATTCCCAACTTTATGATTCAAGGCGGCGATCCTTCTGGTACCGGCCGAGGAGGCGCGAGTATCTGGGGCAAGTATTTTGATGATGAATTTGATGGCCCACTTACACACAACTCTCGTGGTACTGGTGAGTAGATATTGTTTTGTCTCCGTTGATGCCACTCGTCAAAACTAACCAACCACAGTGTCCATGGCCAACAAGGGCAAAAACACAAACTCAAGCCAGTTCTTCATCACTTACAAGGCTACCCCCCACCTTGATCGCAAGCACACCATCTTCGGCCGCGTCGTCGCAGGTCTGGACGTGCTCTCCAAAATGGAAGACGTCCCCACCGATGGGTCCAATCGGCCGTTGAATAAGATCGTTATCAAGGACGCAGTCGTCTTTGTCGATCCCTTCGAGGAGTTTCTAGCACTGAGGAAGGACCAGGAAAAGCAAAGTCGAGAAAAGGAAGAGATCCGTCAACAGGGTGGTACTGATGATGATAAAACAACATGGACTGGCAAGCGGATACGCAAGGACGGCACGATTGAGTCTGCCAATGCCAGAGAGAATGTTGGTAAATATCTCAAGGCTGCAGCAGGTCAAAATACCTCGACTACAAACGAAGCAGATCTTGATGATGTGGATACGTGGGAGGAGCCCGCTCGCAAAAAGATCAAGGGTGGTGGGTTTGGGAATTTTGATGGCTGGTAAAACGAGGGCCAACCCATCACATTATGCACAAGAATCGCATTCGGGAACCCGCAACGTGTTAGTATGCCCTGTCATGATATCGTGTCTCATTTCTAATGGAAGCAACCCTAAGCCCCTCAGTCATTTCATGGGTATCCAACCTCGTAAACTCCAGCGCCATATACGCTCGTGAATGCAACAGCTACATACTTCAAGGTGATGCAAGACACAAAAATACTAATTAAGCCTTAACCTAAACTCCAGCACTCGCAACCAACGATGTCTAAACAACTTGAGGCAAGATACCCTCAGGAAGCTCTGGAAGATCGGCGAGCCTAGGATGCAGAGTGATTGGGGCTTCCTTTACCTGCAACATTCCTGCAACAATTCGTGCCTGTTCAAGGCCTGTCTCACGGTGGATGGCCAGCAACCTGGATCCAGCATACTGCTTCATCTCAGGGGAGCAAGAACAAGAAATACCTAACACGTAGAGCGGCCAAATGATAGTGTTGCTTGCGGATGCTAGTGTCATGAATCGCTCTGCATTGCGATCCTGATTGTCTGAATTGGCCAAGTTGGAAGTCGATGTTCCAGGTTCAGCTTGAGATTCCAGTCCTGGACCTGCCCGAATATCTGGTGCTGCTGGTGGCGACATGAGTCGGAACTGCTGTTCGATTGGTGTGGTAACGTTTGTTTCCATATCTGGGCCTGAATATCCATCTCGAAAGCTGACGACACCAAAATGCTGAGGCACACTAGCTACAATAGCCTCCCCGAGCAGGTTTAGTAGCTTGATAGTTTTTGCCAATCGCATTTGATGGTGCCTTGGCAATAAAGCCAGATTGGGTGGTTCTCCAGTGCTGTGATACAGTTGCTCGAGCACGGCCTCCAGAACGAGCATACGTATGGCTCTTACTCCATTCCAGGTGGTTGCCTGTACGAGACCGGGGTACACGTGGCACCAACGACCAAAAACTCTGCTGTCCGCTCGTGTAAGTAGAATCCGTCGGTAGTTCCATGACCGTGGTAATTCGGATAGTATCGTAGTAAATTCGTCGTCTATATGCGACAACTTGTCTATTATGTCATCCATGTTGCCGAGTTTTCCTGTCTTGATGTCGTCTCGGACTTGTAGCGCTCTGTATATTGGATCTACCACACGCCATACCGGGTTTTCAGCCACAAGTAAGGTCTGGAGCTCAGCGCCGAGGTCCACCATTACCTGCGGCATTGGCAGCTCGCTCTGTATGCAACTGATGAGAACCGATTGGGAAAGCATGATAAACATTTGTATACTGGCTCTATTTTGGAACCGGTTTGGGCCTCGCATACTAGCAAGAATCGCAGCTCCGCCAACATGTCCCTGCCACGCACGCATAGTTTGAGGGCTGTGTCCAGAAACAAACTCATAGGTGCCCAGGATCAAAACAGCAAGCAGAGTCGTGTCCTTGATCGCATCAACAGGGTCACGGAGGGCGGTGCGGGCGAGCTTTAGAGCCATTCCATAGTTTTGATATGCGCGAATCATGGTCTCTGTACAGTGATTCAGTTGGGCGTCGATAGCCAGGCCCACCGCCGCCATACTGAGGGTGACAGCATCAACTTGGGCGTGGACAGAATCTTGATCTCGGGGCTTCCAAACATCGTAAATAAACGAATAATTCTGATAGCCATTATCTGCGGTAACATAGCGGGAAAAAAAGAAGTCAATACCTCGTTCTTGAAACGAGGCGTCAAGCACATCACCAGCCAATACACGATTGGAAGATGGTTCGTCGAGGAATGACTCGCCATTGTCAATATCACCATCGTTACTATCCGTGCTTGTTTGGGACGGCGAACTGCCAATCCTCGGAGTAAGCACTGCGAGAACCGGCCCATGAGGGCGTCTGCGACGAGCAACCGAGTTGGTGGAGGGCTTGGTGGAGGATTTGATGACGGCGGACTTCGGGGCAGAGTTCGGGATGGGCCGAGGTGATAGAGATGGCGAGGCGGGATCAGGGCTCTGGTTTTTTTTGGTCGCATTGGAACGAGACCGAGACTTCGAAGCTTTGTTAATAACGTGGGAACTCTCGTCTCGGAACATCAGGTCGGTTATGTTGCGGTAGCCTCGGCAGGTTTGGTGACGCTTCACGCATTGCCCGCACTCGGGTGCTTTTTGGTCGCACTAAAGTACCAAGGCAAGAAGATCAGTATAGGCTCGGCCATCTAGCCATACTATGGCCAAAGGGATTAAGAAGAAAAAACTCACGCGTATCTTGCGCTCACGACAATTAGAGCAGCCCTTGGAGGGCTTGCCACAATACACCATAGTGAGAATGGAGGGTAATAAGAATGCAAGGCTTTTGCGACAAATGGTCGGTTCGTGACCTTGGGGTGCTAGTGCCAGTTGAGCTCGCTTGTCGTTAATCAGGATGGAGACATGATGAACCCCATGTCGGTGACCTTCTGGAAGTTGTTTCGTTTCAAGCCTCGGCGCGATCTTGGCCCACTACCTTCTCTGTTCTGACGAGAAGGGCAAAATGGCAAATCACGAAAGATGTCGCGGCAGTCGAGACGAGGGTCAAGAATAAAGCGTCGCGGATATTGCAAGATTATGCGGTTGAAATGAGCTGACGTGCCCCTCAAGGTTACGACAAAACGGGTCGCAGTCGCAGCGACCAGAACCAAACGGATCGTTAATCACACCCGTAATGCTGAGATCGTACTGCTCGCGGTGTAGGGCGAGGATGCCCAGCGTGCGCGCCTGTGAGCAAGGGGCGAGCTGGGATACGATTGAGGAGGCGATGTTGAGGTGGGTAAGATGATCAGACTCGACTGAGCAGTGGTTGAATCTGACGAGGAGAGCTTATACATTAAGAAGGGGGGCTAACTTTGATTTCTAAAGGAGGGGACGTTTTGGGGCTGGATTGAATGGATGGCAGTACGTCCGTATGGATCCGGGCGGCCAAAGGGATAGGGCAGGAGAGGACAGGATCGCATGGCAGGCGCGGTTGCAGGGCTGTGCTACTCTCTCCGTGAACCCTGGACGTCGCGTTGCGTTGGGCGGGCCGGTATCCAGGCGTCATTGCATACATAAGCGGCAGAGCGAGGGGGGAAAAGGCTGAAGCTCAGCCCGGAAAGCCGCAGTACCTTGCTTCCCTCCGACTTGATTCTAGCCAGTACAAGATTTTTGGCAGTATTGGGGCTTGCATTGGCATTGGCAACAGTGGCACGGCAAACGAGAAGCCATCAAATAGCTTCTATGAGTAATGTGGGCATACCTTCGCCTAGAGCCTGGCCATTGGTTGACGGCACTGAGGTTCAGCTTGGTACCATTAAGATAAATGCGGCGCCACTCCGCCTCACCAAGGTTTTAGTGTAGCCGTTACCCGGGTCAAACTGTCAAAAGGCGAGGCCAAAAATCAAGAGATGGTTCATATTCTGAAATGTTATCCTAGCTTACGAGCCCCCACGTTGACATCGTTATAAACCTTTCAAATGACAATAACAAGAAAATTACAACCGCAACAACGATAACGACTGTGTCCCCCCCCCCGCTAACCGCCGACTGCTAATCTGCAGTTCCAAGTCACATCCCACCCTGGCTGAGGCTGTGTGGCATCGCACAGCCAGAAACCCGCACCGCGACTGACGTGTGCACAAAAAACCCCGCTGACCCAGGCCCAGTCTCACGGCGTACCAGGATGTCATATGAAGTAGCCGGTTCTATATGTATAGCGCGTAGCACTACTCAATGAACTCCTACATATAGCAAGACAAACCGTTCCTTAGATCCGGTTACTCATCGTACTAAACTCATATCAGCTCCCCCAACCAAGATATTCAAAACCCTTGGATTTGAATCTCGCAAAAATCCCGACTGATCAGCTCCCCCAGTTGGCTGCACATCATCATAGGGGAAAGCATACCCGCGACCCGCAACCGCTATCTCGTGACAGAGTCTCGAGTAGTGGTTAATCGGTGCATTGGTGTAATAGGTCTCAATTCGCTCCCCTTGAGGTTGGTTATTATTCAGTAGCAGAGTTGACCGATTGAACGAAGCCGTGATGCGAGCCCCAACATTTAGTCTCGCCTCCTCCCTCTCATCCCGAGGATTTCTTACTGCAAAGGGTCCCGTGTTGCACGAAAGAATGTCGCGTGCAGTCGGCTTTTGGAATGAGAACGAAAACTTTCCATCAAAATGAAGCTCATCTCCTCTCACGCGACCCCTAAACACACCCCATTCAGGCTTTTGCGAGTTGATAATGAGGTCGATGTTTTCATATTTCTTCCAAACTTCGTCAACATATCCAGAGTAATAACTCTTGAAAAGGTCTGGGAACAAATCTGTCCCAGAGTTGGGACTGAGAACACGAATGAGGTCGCCAGAGGAAGACCTAACGACCAGTCTTTCCCAAGGGGCCCCCAGCTTTTCAAGCTCCTTGGCAATCCTCATAACGCCACCAGTTGGCAGTCCCGGTACACTCCCGGTCTGAAGGGTGTCGTTTTGGAGCTCCAGGCCAATCGGAATGCTCACAAAGTCGACAAACGATATATTGGCAAAAAGCTCTGCTTGGTTAAAGGTGAGCTCGCAAAAAGTCCATGCGCCGACGTAGTTCTGGTCCATGTTGTTCATCGCTGATGGCTCAACCAATGCTCCACCATTTGGGCTTGGATTCACAAAGAAGATAAGGGGCTTGCCTTTGCTGAACCAGACACGGCCACCTTCAAGCTGAGGAATCCTCACCATCCTTCCTGCGCCAGGGCCGCCGATTGGAATAGCATGGTCAACTCCGATCGGCGACAATATCGTCTTGGGACTTGGTAAATAGTATGCTGTCTTCCCATCCGATTGCAAGACAAGCATTGTTCCCTGATTTAATCCTCTGCCTGTGATATGAGCATATAACTTAGGGCTCGCGGTCCTGTTGACCAAATTAATATCTAGAAATCCTCTTGTCATGGTAAGAAGTATGGGGAAAATATGAGACGGTTTAGGTTGATGCGCGCTTATTCCGTAGAGATTAGGTGATTCATGGGCGAACCTGCATGCACAATGCCAACTGCTCCCCTTTTATAAGCCCAGCGGATGGGCCCAAAGCAGGGATGAGCCATCCCCACCAAGATCGCCAAGGGCCAACAATCGGGTGGCCAAAATCCAAAATCCTTGCTCGGTCTGGACCATGCAAGTTATCATGTGGCGTACACCGTGGCCTAGTTCTGTCTCATTTATTCAAATTCAATCATCTCTTTGCAACTTCCCCGCCCATCTCATTCCACTATCAAGTTAAGAGAGGAGGATGTGTATGGGTTTCCGGCTTCCATCTATTGCCGTCCCAAATTTATTACATGAACTCATCCCCAACTACGTTCTAATCCAGGTTTTCTTGCACAATGTACCTATCGCTCTCGCATTGGGTAAAAGGGAGTCAAGCGCCAAAGATTCATAGCAATAGGTGAGCTATGGTGAGACCCCTTACTTATCAGACAGCTACACTAGCTGTGTGTGGCTTGCCTCTCCTCACATCGACATTGCCATCCCCCCAAGGGTATATATTCTAACCCATAGCGTGATCATAGCCAGTATGGCTATCACGGGACGCGAAACGCCGCTATCTTTTCCATTATCATTTCCCAGCCATGCGCTGTCTTCTTCATCGCCGAAGAAAACTCCTCCTGTAGTCGCATTTTCAGCCGTCACACCTGGGATTTCACACAGCGCCGTCTTAGTCCCTGTGTCGTGGCAGCGGCGCCGCAAGTCACGTTGATCTTGCTCGTTTGATGAATTGAAGTATGCCTTCACATAGCTAATACTAAGAATAGCATCCTTCATTGGGGGGCCGCCCGACCACTCAGGATTGCCGTTGCTCCAATGCTGAAGAATTAGTCGGCCTCCCATGGAAGGCATCCCATCTCCTTCCATGGCTGCAAGCCTCTGACTGTCTGCATAGAAAACCACCCGACCCGGTAAGTAATCAAATCTATATTCGTGAAAGTCACTGGTAGGGTCAAACGAGAGGTTGATTTGTTTGAAGGTTCCCGTCTTGCTTGCGTCATAACCTGCCTCTCTGGACCTCCTCGACTGCACTACAAGGTTGACTGGGAAAATGCTCTCAAGTGGTTTAAACTCTCGGGATAGGAATTCAATATCTATTTCCTGTGTATCGTTGAAGTACTAACTCAAAATTCCTTCGTCAGCTTCAACATTCCTAAACCAATGGCGATGCTGTGAAGTTACCCAAAATAATGCGGCACATGTCCCCTTGACGTGTGTCAGCTTCATCCCAGCTCGATAGGATCCCCAGTGAAGGTCATCTCTCGCAGTGTCAACCTCTGCTGCTGGAACTGTTCCGTTCTCGATCACGCTCTCAACTCGCAAGCTGAGAGTAGCATCAAGGTTTGGGTCTTCTCCTGTCTTTTCCGAGGAGATGATGACATTGTGAGGCATGAAGGACTTGCCATATTCACCACGTCCATTTTCGGCCGAGACGTTGAACTGTTGCGGTTTCCAGGGGAAATTATCCGAAAGGTTGGCGGTCTGGGTAAAGTCGGTTTCTAGGAGATCTGTGAAAACAACTTCATCCCCAGAATCAATCACGGCGTACCCGCATTCACACCGGCTCCGAACAAGCTGTACCCCAACTGTCAGTACCACGAAGAGACTCCACATTTTTGGTCTGAAAATCAAGTGGGTGCTTTTAGAATGAGTTGCTAAGAAAGAAAGCGATGGAAACGGCAAGCCAACCTTATCGTAGCTCAAGGTTTGTTTGAAGGAAATGGCACGAACATCTACCAAAAATGGCAGGCATGGATACACATACAGTTGGCAAGACTAAGCCTGCCATCTCAATACAGCGACTCAAGAGCAGGAAAGAAATAACTCCCGCCCTCTTTAGAACACGTACATTATGGTGCCATTGAATTGGTGACAGGAAACATATGATTATTCAAAACACTAATCATCTATACACGAGCGAATGGGCCAGCCTCCTCTCGACGGTTCGTGGTGTTGGATAACCGAGACCCAAAGGGCCAACCAGTCATTGCCGTGCCACTTGCGTAATACATGGCCGCAAACGAGCAATCTGTATATCGAACAAGGTATCTGAAAGAAACAAGAGATAAAAAATAGAGATGAGAAGAGAATAAAGAAAAGAAATTGCAACAGAAGAAAAACATAAGGAGAGATAATCCGACTGCCAAACAAGGCATCGGTGGGAGAGAGCAACGAGTATTAAAAACAAATAGGTGCAGAAACAGAGAAAGCAGAAGGAAACACCGTCATGGACCAGCCAATCATGCTGCCAGTCGCAGTCATTAGCCAGCGCTTTCTTCGCGCAAAGATCCAATTCCCTCTGCCCGGGGCGCAAGCCCATGCCAATACCCCGTAAACCATTCCCTGCCCCTCCGATTAATGCCGGTGACCCAAAACCATGCCAAAAACAAAATCAAGGGCAACAGAGGCCCATAATCAACCCATGAACAAAGAATCAACGCTGAACTGCTAACAGCACGACCGCCCGCCCTGCCTCAGGCATCGCGAAGGAAATGACAAGAGGAAAAAACCCAAGGAGACACAATAAAAAACGAGACGAGTCCAACTCCCTCCCCAAGAAGCCTTTTCGCGCCAAAAGCCAAATCAAAAAGCAACGAAATAACCATCAAAGCAGAGAGGTATATGCTTAGGAGACAAGGAAATAACCAGCCCAACCCAGGGGCGTACAAAGGAAATGTCGTTTCAATCATCGCCGATTAATTTTAGTACACGCTATCCTCGTCTGCCCCCTGCGAGGTCATTGAAGGGGTAGAGACATTGGAGGAAGCTTCAGGGTCGTCAACATAGCCAACGAGAGCCTGAGAATGAAGCTTAAAGGCTTCGCCCATGAGTCGGGTAATTCTATAACAGTTAGCATCACGAGTACGAGGGACGTGTTCTAGTCATGCACTTACCCCCAAACTACTACTTCATCGAGCATCGAGCCCCAGAGGCGAGCAACAACAGAGCTAAGTTGCGACATGTAGTTCTCGTCGAGATCCTTGGCGAACAGTTGACGGACCTTGTTGTACATAGCCAGCTCCTCCTGGGTCGCGGGTTCCTCGTCATGTTCCAGACGATACAGCCACAACGACAGAATGATCATCAGATCCATCCCGCAGAGTGGGTGCTCCACGCTCCAGTTGGTAGGCGAAGTACGGGCGACCCACCGAATGCCCTGCTGGACAGCCGTCTCGATACAGTTGTAGCACTCCTGGATAACCTTGATCATCTCGCTCGAGCGCTTCACGCGATCACGAGCATTTGACATGGCTGCGGCAACCTCATAGGGGTCATGGTATCGCATTGCTTCTTGCACAGCCTTGAGGTCAACCTCAAGACGAGCACGAGCATTCCGGTACATGGCCTTCGCGTTGAAGAGAAGCGGATGTCCTTTGTGGGGGGCACTCAGAGGAACTGCACCAGCTTCCGGCTCACACTGTTCGAGAGATTTCTCCCACGTTTCTAACGCTAGTCGGAGCTTGTACTCGGTCACAACATCCTGCAAAGCCTCAGGGCTGCGCTTATGATACCAAACCTCAAGGAAAAGAGCGTTGATCATGACACGCGCGGCAAAAGCGCTGTACCTGAGAATCTCGCCTTGGAAGAGGTTGTCATGGGCCTCCATAAAAGTCACAGCTGCAGAAGCCTTAAGCTGTTCCTGCCAGATAATTTCATCAGCCACCTGCAGGTTCCAAAGCGCCTCGGTAGAAGGCAGCTGAAGATCTTCGAACTCGTTGAAGCTAATAGCTGGGGTGTGATTGTAGGTGAGGGTCAGCAGACCAAAGAAGATGTAGACTGCGTAGTAGGTACGTCGACAACCCTCATCCTCAACCCACTCCGCACGGGTGGGCTTGGCTGCGCCACGTGCCTCCTGACGAAGCTTTAGCTCGTATCTGTTGCCTGCGACCATGTTGGCGAGAAGACTCTTGATCGAGCACGCCCACTCAAGACCCTTAGGATCGCCACTCCAGCTGGCAAAGATCATGTTTAAGAGAGAGCTCTGCATGGTCCACAGGGGACACTTGCGAGAGCTGAAGTTCTCTTTGTTCTGAAGGAACTGATTGACAAGAACTTTGGAGCCAATGTGGAGCATGTAGGCCTGATCTTGGTCAAAGGCATAGAGCGCGCCGATGCTAAGAACAGCTAGCAGAAGAGGAGGTGAAACTTGAGTCGGGCTGAAAGAGGCTGGGTGAAGAAACGGCAAGTGATGGTGGAAAAGACCAAAATAGGTTGACAGATACCGGTTGAGTGAGCCCAGACCAGGAAGGCGAAAGCCTTCAGGAATGGCATGTTCGCTGTCGTTGTTGCGGATGTGGTCGAGAATGGCATTTCGTTCGTCGTCACTAGAAACCTGAGGGGCCTTGAAACCAGTTTGTGAAGACTCGGCGGTCCATGGGCTTGGGATGGGTGTTCCAGCGGCAGAGTTTGGCAATGAGTTGATCATTGATTGCAAAGCAGGCACAAGACCGTTACAGCTTTGACCGCCGATGGGAGCAAGCTGATTGGAATGAGGTTGCATTGTGCTTCCACTTGTGAACGATGGCTGGGATTCGAAGGATCCCGAGGCGCTCGAGGTGATGGAATGCGCCTTTGGCTCTGTGACTGACTGGGCCATGAAGCCCTCCCACTGAACCTGGGGGAGTGCGATAGCGCCAGATGGATACGTGACGGTAGATTCCATTATCGAAGAGCTATGCGGAGAATAAGCCATAGAGGGGCTATCCTCGTAAGAACTCTCTTCGCCACGCATGGCAGCGGTGGCCTTGTGATGGAGGTCCGCCACAAGCATGGCGGCAGCCTCGACATCGAAGATACCATCGCCGCTCGCTTCCATCTGCTCCAAAGTCGATGTGTCTAGGGCGATGGAAGACTTGGAGGGGCCGTTGATGGCGCGGGTTTTAGGGCCGGCCCTGCGCTTACCATCACTGTGGAGAGGAATGCCGCCATCTTTGGCGTGCACGGTACGGTCATGTCGGAGGAGTAGATCGCGACGCACAAAGGTACTTCTGCACTTCATACACTTGAAGGGACGTTCCTTGGTGTCTATAACAAGTTAGCATATACCGAGAGGGTTGTGTCCATGTTGTGTCCATGCAGCGATGATAAGCTGGTTGTGGAGAGGACGGGTGGTGTTACGTACGTGATCGTTCATGTCGGCTTCGATGTTCGCTCCTGCTAAAGGCCCGGTTACAAAACTGGCACTTGTACTTGCGCTCGGGTGCCAGCGAGGCCTTTCTTGAGGATGATGTCGAGGCCGCGGGGGGCGGGAGGACTGCGACGCTTGCGCCAGGCATCTTGATGACTTTAGTGGTCGCGTTTCCGTTGAGAGGGTTGGCGACAGATGGTGACGGCAAGGTGACGCTAGGGAACGGGCAATTAAGATAGGCCCGAGGGCACGATGGTTGAATATCGTGTAACTCGCAGTTTTTTTTTTCTGTTTCTCTCGCTCTCGCTCTCGACTCCTAGCTCCTCGCTCGCGCGCTCCCGTGGGGTTTAAAGGGTGTCTGCGGTGGGCTCGATCGTAGTTATGGTCATTGGAGATTGGTGTATTCTGGTCATGGAAAGTTGGCTGAAAGGTTGGGATGGGAACAGAGGCTCTTGAAGGCCTCGAGGACGGGCGCACCGGTTGGTGGACGGGGGATTGGGCGGGTGGTGAGGGGCTGGATGGTCGCAAGAAGAGGGTTGGTGATGGAAAGTGGGCGGGAGGGAGGGAATAAAAGCGACGAGGAAGAGCAGAGGGGCGGGAGGGGAGGGAAATCCGGAGGGGGGGACTGACCCGGGACTTTGGGGGGGCACCTATTTTTTTTTGGGTGGGGAGGGGCGAGGAGGGGAAACCGCAAAGAAAGAGGAGGGAACGAGGGAGGGAAGGAGCGAGGGAGAGGCAAAGTGGGAAGAGGGAGGGGTGGCTGAGGGTTGCTGGGGCTGGTACCCAGGGGCGCAACTACTTGGCTTGGTGCTCAGTCTTGGTCTCAAAAAGTGGCCCTCTCTGGGCACTCGTGCCAGCGCAGCAGACGCAAGCTCCTCAGCGCACTGGGCACTGGGCACAGGGCAGGGTAGGGCACTGGGACTCGCGCCGGCGCCGGGACGGCGGAGGACAGGGAAGGATTAGGAGGGCGCTGGACAGGGCTTGCTGCACTGCGCACAGCACATCACAACATAGCACAGCACAGCACAGCACTATGCATCCGCACGGGAGCGGAACGCAAACACGGGCGACCAACCTAGCTGCTGACACAGCAGCGGGGCTCATTCAATCGTTGGAGGGGCAGTTCTCTTGGGGGTCGCCAGTGCCGGACCCCTCTAAACCCCCCCCCCCGAGGCCCTAGGCTGTTTACGGCGGTAGCGACCCTGCTCCTGGGTCATTGAGGACGAGGCGGACGAGGTGAACTGGAGGACCGCAGGTGAAAATTCTGTCAGGAGAACCTAGACAACGCCCCTCATTAAAAACAGCGTTGACTGTTGGCCGAGACACGACGCCAGGTCAAGTACCTTCAGTGCTTACTTAGGCGGCCAGGTACATTTTATGCCAGGTTCCCGCAGCCCCAGTCTATCATTTTGTCGTTTCTTTTGCGTCGCGCACTCCCGGGTGGGCTTGGCTCCCGAGAAGGTCATGCGCAATGGGGGCTGTTTTTGCTTGTTCGTGCAGGGCCTAAAGTACAGCAATGGGCCGCCCCATCGGCATGACCATCGGTCAAGACAGCATAACATAGTCGGTGACATTCAAAAGTCGGAGTCAATGTCGGTGTCGAGCGCGGTGAGCACCAAGAATGACTGGTAACAACGTCGCGCTCCACCAGGAACCCATCAAGGCTGTCAATACGGCTGGGAATCCAAAGGCTGTGGTCCACTAGAACCCACAGCCCGCGGGCTACGGAACAAGAGGCCCAGCACTAGCCATAAACTCTCTTACGAGTCTATGAATACCGTTGTGCTATGTCTGTCAACAGGGAGACACTTTCTGTGCACGAGCCGGGAGCAAGCGAACATTAAGAAGCATGCAGGGATTAAGAGGAGAGTTGGGAACGAGGCACGAGTGACCCTGGCCACCGCCTCGGAAGCGACGAGGCAGAGGTATCGATTCGCTAGCAGGTTCAAGCCCCAGCCTCAGCAATCCATGGGAGCTCATCTCCAGGTCCGGGAAACAAGATGAAATCATCATCCTGGGTTGGTCGGCGGGGAAGCTTCAATAAGCTCCGGTGGGAACCGAAAGCTAGGAGCTTCCCCTCTACCAGAGCAGATTCGGCGTAGCGTCATCATTTTTTGCCGCCTGTCAAGAGATCCCGCACCCAGAACACCGGCTCACGGCGATGGTCTCCGCGCCTTGCATCCCGTGTCCCACCCGCAGCAAATCTCCCAAACCAAAGGAGCGCCTTGGTGTCCATCTAGAGCTGAGTCCGTATTGCCCTGCGCCGCTCCGGCCCCACCAAAGGCGACCCATGCACTGTATGCAATTCTGGATAACTGCTCTCCCTTTTCACGGTGCCAAAATTGCGCCAGCACTGTCTTGTGCTTGGACCATGCCACGACTTCTGGGACAAGGTAATCTCTCTTAGAGCCAGGTGTTTAATTTCGTCGAATTCCCTTTTTTATCTTTTTGTGCACCAAAGGACGTGCGACATCTTCTCATCTACCGTCGCCGCCGCCAGAGTTTGAACCCTTAAGCAAAACAAGTGTCCGTGGCATCCATGACCCCATTCTGGAACACCATCTCCTCATATCCAGCCTAATGAGAGTCATGTCCCAAAATTGAAGGACTGTTCATTTCCTCCACGATTGCAAAAACATGAGGTCGGTAAATTCTCCATGGCAAGTTTTCATAGCACTGCATTGCACAGTGCAGACAATTCTAAACCGCCTTGCATGTGCAGGAGTAATGCGGATAGAGAGAGCATGTGTTCGTCTACTCGATGCATGACGGTTCCTAGCAAGGTACCTGCAAAATAAGGAAGCTGGTACGGAATGGGCGATAAGCACGAGACCCAGGGCAAGCCCGTCACTCCACAACGAACGAATCCAGTCCGTGACCCCTGCGAACAAGACCATGCGAATGAACTCGCCAACCCAAGTCGTCATCAATTTGAACTCGTACTTGGATGGTTTAGTGCACTCAAATTTAATCCAAAGATCGACAGGAGATCCCGGTTACAGAACATTCCAAGAAACAGACCTATCACCTCGGTGGCTCGTCGGAGTCAATGATGCAAAATACACGAGATGAGCAAGGCCATGAAAGCCCAGGTGGATGAATTGCTAGGCCTTGCGCATGTCCACTCTCCGGGATAATAATAAATAAATGAGAAGGGGAGAAAGAAAAAGAAAAGAAAAAGGGAAAAAAGCGCTGAGGGTGTCTTTTTTTTTTTTTTTTTTTTTTTTTTTTGGGGGGGGGGGGGGGGGGGGTTCATTCAAGTGTGGAATTACTATCTCGAATGCTCGCGGCTATCACCTCTCAGACTTTCTAGAACTGAGCTGGAGAGATGATTTGGGATACAAGCTACTCCATTGAAATGGTTCGTCTCGTTGAAGAGGAAAATATTTGGAACCATTGACCTGATGCTAGGCCCCTCAGTACTGTCCGGGCCCCTCGGATCTGCAACCCATTTGTCCTTTGTCCGTAGGTACCCCGCAGCGGTCAGCCGGCACTGGCGCCCGAATGGGTCCATCAGCTAAAGCAACCAAGAAAGGAATGGAGAGGGATTAGGAAGGGTAGTAATGCAGACCGAGGGCCGAGGGCTAAACATGTTGAGCTGCAGGAAGTCCGCATGATTAAGATCTTGGACCAAGTGTTGGGTTTGAATACAAGAACAAAGTTCAGGCAACCTTGTCCAGTGAAGTTGAACCCATAAGTAGGGCAAGGATATCTCGAACCCCTAGAATAGACAACACTCCCAGAATAATCGGTGTGTACTCTGTGTCTGGTAGCGCGCAACTAGACTCACTCGTTGTCTTAGCAGATCCACGCCGGGCGGGCTAGTCCATGGCAATGGTATGGCGGGCGGGTCCGCGGCACAGTCCCGGAGGAAGGAGCCATATTTTGGGACAGGCTCCACGTGGTGTCAGGACGATGGGTGGTGGAGTGCATGAATTCGTGCGTGTCGCTGTGAAGCACTCAATCCTCCTTTGCTGTTGTGGCATCGATGCCTCGCAGCCTGTTGACTCTCGCTCCCGTGTGCGTCAACAATCGTGCTCCCGCCCTTTCAACAAGCGAGGTGGGGCCAAATCAGAGGCTCGCTGGGCACCACTTGTCTCTATTGCTGGTATGCTCCCCTCAGCTCTCGAGGCCAATGCATCCATACCCCTCAAATTACAGCTCCGGACCAGATGGTGCTTCGTGGACAGGCAAAGCAGGCCACGAAACCAAGCATCAAAGTGGGCAGGTGTCTCGTGGGCAGTGGCAGCTGATGAAGTTTGGGGGGGGAGACGACGGACACCGGGCGGGTAATGGATGACTGCGGTACGTAGTGGGCAAAGGTGCTGGCAGATGTGCTCTCCCACTTGGCTTGGCCAAGCACAACGCGTTGTCAGTAGCGAGGTACCTATCAAAAGAAAGAGGGGTAGAAACGAGCCGGCCACTGTGTCGTGGCATCTCCCGGAGTTAGGCAGCTGGGGCAGCACTTGCTGCACGGGACGAGCGAAGAGGGGAAGTGGTGCGGAGACGCGCACTGAGCCATGTACCACCTACCACCTGAGGCAGACACGCAGCCAACATGACCACAACCCCGAACCCGAATGGCCCCGTTGCGGCAGACGGAACACTAACTGATATCTATTGGGATGCTCCTCGTTCGCGGCGGTGTGGCCCGTGGCACCGCCGACGAGTGAAAGTCAGCGTGATAGCCAGGTGATAGCACATGGGGCCGCCAGGAGAGCGCTCGGCCAGGATACCCCTTCTTTGAAATTACGTGCCTCTCTTTGGAACATGATCCTGCCACTGAAGCATGTTGCGCCCGTCACATTTCCTGGTCCGGGCTTCCGGCCCAAGCAAGTTATTGCTCCTAACACTTGCTGACTGATCCGCAAGTACGCCGGAGAAACGACATAAAAAATCAGGAGAGGGGCTTTTGTCGGCCGGGTGGGTTGGATGATGAAATATGAGGGGAGGTTAATTCATGGATTGATTCACCGCGAGCAAATTAATGCATTGCAAAGTTGGTGAAAGCTTACCAGCGGGGAGACACACGCAAGCACTTTAGTAGCTCGCGAGTAACGCTGGGGTCAAACGCACCTACAGAAACCAACATGGCACCACAATTCTAAGCAGCCACGTCGCCCACGAGCGGTCCCCATACCTTCTACGACGATGCTTTCTTGCAGTGGTTTTCTTTTTAACCTTCCTTTTTCCTCTTTGCTTCCTTGGAGGGGGAAGATGAGGGGGTTTGGAGGGGCTGCTTGGAGGGGCAAGGGAGAGAGACCTCTGTCCGTGGGCAGCCACGCTACAGCAAGGTTCTCTGGAGTGCCACGCTCGGCTATTTTCCCTGACTGGCCATGCTCGCCAGTACGAGAGGCAAGGTAGTCTGTGCGTCCAGGGCTCCAAGCAGGACCTTGCAAGCTTTGCTATAAGGAGGAGTCTGTCCGATTATGTACTGTCAAGCAACCTTCCAGCATGTACAGTGGGCTTGAAATGGAAAATAACACACGTTGCTAGCCGAGTGGCGTCCTGTTGCTAAGCTAGGACGTCCAGCCTCCAAAGCAAGTCAGTCACACCTGGGCTCAGTAAGCAATTATCGGGTTGTTCGCCTTTGGCTGGCCCAAATAATCAGATCAGATCTGTTCGCAAGAGGTGGACATGATATACGGATGGCTATCACCCAGTAGAGCTATCACACCTGAGGAATTGATCAGAGGAATCTCTCCCTTTTCTGTCTTGCTGTTGGCCCGGGCGTCAGGGTCAAGCGTTGGCGTCAGTGCGGATGCGAATGCGGATGAGTGGTGGGCTGGCGCGAGTCAACGACCCCTCCTCAGCCCTGATGAGAGCCAAAGAATGGGACCTTGTCACAGACAGCATCTCCCTTGGACTTGCTCCATCTTGCTTCAACAATCAACTACTGCTACCGCACTGGCGACATTTCCTCTGGTCGGACTAATTGGTTCAATCCGCATCAATCCCGCGGCGCTTGTTGGCACCGAGGAACAGGTCCCTGCCCTTTCCCTGACATTGACCCTCTCGCCAAAACGGTAGCATTCGCTCCCTGTCCCTCCCAAACCAACCAAGGCCAGTCACCACCCCTCCACTGCTCCAGGGTACCTGTTTGGGTTGCTTTGGAGTGGCCCTGAGCATTGGGGTGCCATTCGACCTCGGCCTTGTCACTCCATTTTGGCCTGGCCCGACTGGCATACAGCGACCTCTCAGCCAACCCCCCACCGCCGCGCTGTGCTTGCCTACTTGCTTAGCAGCCCCTCGCCCGCCAAACTCACATCCGCTTGCGCCCACTCACGTCGTGGCTGGTTGTCGCATCCGCTGTTGGCCCCTCCCCTGGAATCTGGAATCTCTCTCTGCATTCTGTTATCGCTACTGCGAGCGAGCCCTGTGTCCAGTCTCTCACTTTGTCTGTGCGAGCCTCTAACCCTTTAGCCCCTCGTTGCCTCCGTGAACCCTTCATCCTGGTGGCATGCTGTTGCGTGTTATCATCGTTAATCCAGCGATAATTGTCAGAGAAGTTGATCCAGGACGTGCTTGTTTTGGTATTTGGCTTCTGTACTCACGGCTCCCGCATTCGACCATGTCCTGAGTCGAGCGCGGTCGCCGCAATATGCTTAGGATACAGACCGCCGTCGTGCCGCCAAGTATCCACTCTTCGCGCACCACCCACGACCCCTCCGCCGACTCCCCGTCCGCGCGCATCACGTCTGCCTCACTTCAAGCCTCCGATACCCATTCTTCTTCATCCAGGGTCGATCCCTCCTCTTGGGGCCTCATGAACGGCATCGTCGGTACCGCCCCTCCGGGCGCCATGTATGTCCGCGCCCTCTACGACTACGAGGCCGACGACCGCACCAGTCTCAGCTTCCACGAAGGCGATGTAATCCAGGTCATCACTCAGCTGGAAAGCGGCTGGTGGGATGGTGTCATCAACGGTGTTCGTGGCTGGTTTCCCAGTAACTACTGTCAGATTATCACAAGCCCCGATGACTTGCCTGATTCGATCCAGAATGGACACGCCGAACAGGTTGACGAAGAGCCTGAGGAGCCTGAGATCTATGAGGATAGTTATGACCAGGACGACGACTCTGATGGCGATGGGCCATCCGCCTTGCCCCTTGAGGGCACTGATGGTAGCGACAAGTCTCGAGCCGACTTTTGGATTCCCCAGGCCACTCCCGACGGTCGATTGTTCTACTACAACATGATGACTGGCGACCGCAGCATGGAGTTGCCTCTCGAGTCTCCCGTCTCTACCACCGAGACCGGTCCCAGGGATCGCATGAACGTTAGCATACCCGACAAGACAAGACCACCCCCAGAAATGATGGCTCGTGGCCTAACACAGGACGAGGATGACGAGTCCCTAACCTCTGCTTCCGAAGCTGAGGGAGATTCATCCAGGCTGGTCCGCCGCACAAAGGTATTGTCTTTCGCTCCACTCATTTCCCTCATATACGCAACGTAGTCGCTAATACTGTTGATTCCAGCTCCGAAACCGTACATCTTTCAGCGGTGCTCTTTCACCATCGACTTCAATGGATTCTATGAACGGCACTGCGATTGGTCGTTCAAGAAATGACGCCTCGCCCAATGGCAATTTGGCCGCTGGGCAAGTGCCAAATATAGCTTCAGCTACCTCATTCACAAGCACAACTTACAATCTCCCTACTACAGCAACGGTCCCGCGTAGCTTTTTTGATGATGGATCCACCCCCTCGCTCAGCTGGAGCTTGCTTGTCTCCAACATGAAAAGGGCCATCGACCGATATCGTGAAGCGATAACGAACAATAACCGCTCGGAATATGTTGCAAGAGCCGAAGATATTTCTGACCATCTCAGACTTCTACTTGCTGCCGGCTCGGGCACTACTGACAACCACTCTGGCCAACCGTCGATCATTTCAACCAACAAAGCTCTTTATCCTCATTTCCGGGATATGATGTCAAAGTTTTCAAAGCTAGTCATTTCATCTCATATTGCAGCGGCAGATTGGCCCAATGCTGAGTCGATACAGAAGTGTCTACAGGAGGCAGATGGTGTTCTTCTAGGGGTCTTTAGTTATGTTGAAGTTGCTCGGCAACAACGTGGTGAGGAAATTCCTCGTCTCTTCCCTGGATTTGTCATTGGCAGCACCACTGGTGGAAGTTGGCAGAATAATGGTTTAGGTCTGAGTGACCCAATCACTGCCAACTTTCTCGAAGACGAAGAGGGCGTTATAGAACCCACGGCGATCCTCGACAACAGGTTACTGGAAAGACTAGATGAACAAAAACGAATTCTCGTGTCGAGCATCCGGGAGCTTGACAAGAGCTTAGTCACACCAGACAAGATTGTCACACCATATCGGCATGAAGTAATTGGAAACAATGTTTGTTTTGCCGGTGGGAAGGTGCTCGAAATATTCAAACCTTGGATTGCTATGATCGAATCCATTGATTTGTCATCCTTGGGCAATAGCTTCCAGACACCCCAGCTTGCCGACTTTGGTACAAACAAGCAAAGTCTGTATGATAATATTTCCGACTTAATCTTAGGCTGTCAAGCCGTCGCCGGGCCTTTAGCTGACGAATGGGCCGAGATCCGAGGCGAGGCACTGGAGAACCGTCTTGAATATGTGCGACAATGTGCCCGAGCCTTGGAGACCAATTCCTCTCACATTGGATTCTCCTTGCAACTTCTGTCAGAGCAGGTTCAAATTAACCTCCAGCAACATCAGGCTGAGCAACAACCGCGCGAAGAGCAGGCCCCCAGGTCGCAGCTACAGAGAGGAGAAACAATGCCATATGACCGGCCGCACCAACGCTCAGAGTCAAGGACAACACCAGCCTCAACGCGCCCTCCGTTAATCACGGCACAATCTTTCAGCGAAGGCGATCCTCCACCGGGTAATTTCCGAAAGGGCGATTACTCCAAAGTCAAGAAGATTTTTGGCGAAGATCCCTCGCCACAAGCTGGCCTGCCACCGGCTGAAGACACTCCTGAGTTCTTGCGCCTGGACTTCGAGCAGGAAGTGTCTTGGGATAGCAAAACGACCACACCCACTGTCAAGGGTGGATCACTCCTTGGTCTAGTAGAGCAGCTCACTCGCCACGACAAGCTGGACTCGAGCTTCAACAACACCTTCCTTCTCACCTACCGCTCTTTCACAACAGCCCGAGAACTTTTTGAGATGCTCGTGAAGCGGTTTGGTATCCAACCCCCGGAAGGCCTTTCTCCAACTGATTTTGATATGTGGAGAGATCGTAAACAGAAGCTCATCAGGTTCCGAGTCGTTAACATCTTGAAGAGTTGGTTTGATAATTTCTGGATGGAGGAGTATAATGAGGAGTCAAAACAGCTTATCCGTGATGTGTACACCTTCGCCAGAGACACAGTCAAATCGACCGAGACACCAGGATCTGCACCTCTCATGGCTGTTTTAGATCAGAGGCTAAGCGGCAAGGAGGCTGGTGCCCGAAGAATGATCCAAACTGTCAACCAAAATACACCAACGCCAATCATGCCCAAGAACATGAAAAAGCTCAAGTTTTTGGACATTGATGTCACCGAGTTTGCTCGACAGCTTACCATAATCGAATCTCGTCTATATGGAAAGATCAAGGCTACAGAATGCCTAAATAAAACATGGCAGAAGAAGATCAATGAGGGTGAGCCTGACCTCGCACCCAATGTGAAGGCCCTTATCCTTCACTCAAATCAAATGACCAACTGGGTTGCGGAGATGATCCTGGCTCAAATGGATGTCAAGAAGCGTGTCGTTGTGATAAAGCACTTTGTATCTGTTGCTGACGTAAGTTCATTATCGCGTTTATGCCGATGCAATCGCTAACATTTATGCAGAGGTGTCGTGCCCTAAATAACTTCTCAACACTAACCTCCATCATTTCCGCACTGGGCACTGCGCCTATAGCGCGCTTGAAGCGAACTTGGGACCAAGTTCCCCAGCGGACGCAAACTGTACTGGAATCGATGCGAAGGGTCATGGCAAGCACCAAGAATTTTGGCGAGTATCGAGAGGCTCTCCATGCTGCAAACCCGCCCTGTATTCCCTTCTTCGGTATGAATTCACAACCAGCCACTCCGTCACATACTCTACAGTTCTAACTCGAAATCAGGTGTCTATCTGACCGACCTTACATTCATTGAGGACGGAATACCTTCGATTATTAAAAAGACCAACCTGATAAACTTTGCCAAACGTGCCAAGACGGCCGAGGTGATCCGTGATATTCAGCAATACCAAAACGTGGGATATTCGCTGCAGCCGGTTCCCGAGCTCCAAGACTACATCTTGAGTAATATGCAGGCAGCCGGGGACGTGCACGAAATGTACGACAAGAGTCTTCAAGTGGAACCTCGCGAACGAGAGGACGAGAAGATTGTGAGGTACGTCGACTGACGGATTTCCCCGTCCAAAACTATGGCCACTCAGTCCCCAACATGAGAGCTCCAGCTCTTTGTTTAACCGTGACGATGAGATGCGAGATATGCTGACTTATGCTACTCAATCTACAGGGTCTTGGCCGAATCAGGTTTCCTCTAAATAACCATACTTCTATTCAAAACTGCGCACCCATGTGTGTCTATGCAACAGGTATTTAGCTAGCGAGGGGTGAAGGGAGTTTTGTGTGGCGGCCGTTTTTTCTTATCAAGACCCCTCCCACTCGGTCCACCGCCAGCATGCGCCACTACCGCAGTGACTTATATGACGGACATATTATTACAATAAACGACACGATATACTACTATGTATCAATGCGATGAGGAAAGGCGGCGGAAAGAATGGCATGATCAAGGGAATAGGTTTTGTGGAGAGGTGGCACAAACCAAAAATAGGACAGTGCCAGAACCGAATTGGATCAACATAACCTCAAAATCCAGAGGTTGCTTTTAAAATCGCGATCAAACAGGGTCAACTCTCTTACCTAGAGTAGTTTCGTACACTCCTCGCTGGGAGTTTGTTAGCAAAACTGAGATGCATGGCCATAACCTGACCAAATGGGGTATGAGGAGACTAGAGACAATGGGTTGGGTATATGAGGAGACTAGAGGCAATGGGTTGGGTATACCTGAGAGATCATAGAGAATTCAGCCATATCCTGCATGTATCAGATACCCAATCTCTGGGAGAAATGATGGATGATACAACTACAATGGCAACCTGGCGTTTTGGAGGCGGGTTCAATTATTGACCGTTTGACACTCATAGCTTATTTAACTCCATTATCCATCCATGTGCTTCTCGGTTCCAACCCAAATCTTAACAGAATCATACATAGCCTTACAATTATGGCAGAGCACTATGCAAAGAATTGTTGTTTGCGATAACGTGCCAATGGTTGTAATCAGAGGGCAGCTGCAATCGAGAAATCAGAAAAGCTTTCATTGAATAGTAGTACAAGCCTGCCCAGGCATGCGCCGCTAATTTAAAGTAAAGGCGCACACGCATTGATTCATCATGGAACTCAAACCCCCTTAGTCCTTGTCTTAGTGTTTATGAAGCTTGGCCTTGATGCGGTGTCCAAGGCTTGGTTTATCCTTGCCATCACCATTGGGGTTATCCTCGTCGCGATGAAGTCCCTTCTGTTCCATTAGGCCTATTGAAAAATAAGTCGAAAACCAGTCAGCCCCGTAAATCTCACCATAAATCTCTAAGTATGTCTATTGGGAGGGAAAGGAGGGGCTTACGATCAGCCTCACGCCCCGCGCCAGGCTTTGTGGCATCAAAGTCACCACCGTCGGCGGCCAGACCAGAGGAGCGAACATATTCCTGGCCTGTGCCCTTAGATGATTCATCATCCTCTTCTGTTGAGTTGGATCCCATAGGCTGAGGCTCTGAGATCTTCTTTTGATCAGTTCCAGCAGTCGAAGGCTGTTCCTGTGGTCGCGAATCAAAGCCTTCGGAACGCTGAAAGTTTTGATCCATTGAAGCTTCAGCAGGCTCGCCCTGTCTGCTTGAATAACTATCCACGGCCGTGTTGGCGCCACCCATTTCGGCATTCCTGCCAGATAGTTTATCCGCGCTGCTTGTTTCGGGTACAATGTTCTCTGTGGTAGGTTGGCTGGCAGGCGTATTTTCAGACCGACCTTCAAAAGACCGTTCTACTTGCTCTTGTCGAGATGGTTCTAGTAGTATCTTAGTTAATCACTGTTTATATCCCTTCCAAAGGCGGGCGAATATTTACCCAAATTGCCGGCGTCGTAGGGTTCACCTTTGGCGACGTCACCCTGGACTCCGGACACTGGTTCCTTGCGAGCGTTCTCTTCTCCCCAGACGGCCTTAGCGGCAGCGGAGGCGGCATTGTTGAAGGTCTCCATGATAAAAGAGGTGTGGAATTTTGATACACAGGTGTTGTCGAGGTAGCCAGGAGTTAATGTTTCAAGGCTAGGTGGACTGTGAGGTGATGCCAGGGACTATTGAGAATAAACTGAGATTTAGATGGTTTGAGCTTGCATCTTCAAAGCCAAGAAGCTGGGAATTTAGCAAGTTTAAATGCACCATGGCGATCATTTGTGGTGATTGAGCTCTCTGACGTCGTCACTTTGAGATGGTCCACGGGATGGGTACTAGCATACCGGTTTAGGCGTTCGAGATTGGGTAAATCTGACCAACCTCATCCCTCTGCCTGCGCGGAATTAATTCGAGCCTTACACTTGTGTAGCCACCTCCTCCACTATTGGCATGATTTTGAAAACCTATGACGCTTACCTTGTCAATCAATGCTCAAGAACCGGTCTTTGCCATGGTTAGGCGGGACAGCACTCGACACTCTGCTTTGTCTTGGCCAGGGCAGCTCGATGAGAATTCCAGGTATGACGTCCTGCTTATCATATTCTATCAAATGGCATCTTTCAGGGCGCGTGGAAGGTAGAGGGTACCAATTGTAACGGAAACAGACGACGTCATCGACCAGGTGTTGAACCGGTGCTGGTGATCGACCCCACTACCCTGAAGTGTACGGCCTAGTCTCACCGAACGCCACGGCGCAAGGAAAACAGGGCAATTATTTGACAAAACGCGAGGCCATACCAATATCCTGATACTTTGCTGTCTCACAAACGTCATCAAGTTGTCTCGCCGTAATGCCTTCCTTGATAATTTTGGTAATACGCACCTCCATCATAGAGGAGCCTGCTAGTGCGCTGATTGAAAAGAGCATCAATTATCAATGCAACATATAAATTTTGGTGCGACACACTTCGAATCGCCTAAAGTCTGCAGTGATTGGGATTTGTCGCTATCTATATTCGCTCTCGATTTTAACGAAGTATAGTCAGTGTCCTCGCTTTCAAGGCACCACCGCTGGGTTTCAGTGTGAATCCCTCCCAGTGCTCTAAGCGTACTATTTGCATCATAGTCACAATAGGGATGTACAGCGCGCAGTCGCTCGCTCACGACTATGTACTCTCCAAGAAAGACACGTCTATTGGACTCAATTCGTGGGTGATAATGTAGCCAACTCTAAATTGACCTTCTGTGGTCAGCACCTCCGCCAGCCAAATGCCAACCAGCACCAAGAACAAAAAAAACAAAATACATCGGATATGCCGGGCGTGCAATTTTGAGCCTGTGTCTGCAAAAAACTCACTTTGGCCAGTAACTAAACAGGCATCTAACCCATATTTATCGCTCCTTTCACCTGCTCTGGCTTCGAATGTTGATTCGCATTAGTTGCAGCTTTCTCGGTAAAGGTTATTAGACGGTGACATGCAACGGATTTTGCTGGTGCACGTCCAGTGTGGATAAATGTGATGACCAAGTGGCACCTACCAGGGTGCTGGAATGATTGAATCTGGGGGTGTGTTATGCGCGCTGTAGCTGAAGAAAGTCAAGCATCTCCGTATCGGTAAATTAAGCACGAGGCCAAGTAGGGATAAAGCCGACGCTATATTTCTCTTATGCCCGGCAACTGTATTATCGCATTTTGTCCCTATTACCTTCTCTCGCTGGGCCCAGCACACGACGTTGGTCGATTGGGTCAGCGGGTGATCGCCCTCTTGAACCAAGACCATCTGCTGGTTGCGGCAACCATCCGCCGATGCTACCTGGGTAGTGGACAAATTACCGCTGCAGTTGTGTAGGATTATAATCACTAGTGGTTAGGGCCCTGGGAATCCATGGAGACGAACGAACTAGAATACCCCTGTGGCTTGATCCCTGTTTAGATGAATGGCAACCCATCCGTGTGGCTGTCGGAGACATGGCCCCTACCCCTTCCCTTTGTCGCCTGTCGTCATTCCAGCTCAGCCCATTCTCTCCCTAAGCTGAATGTCCATCCATTTTCATCATGTTCATACCGAGCCTACTTCAGCTCCTTACTTTACAACTCCCGTCTTTTCCCGCAAGAGATTTGTTTATTCTCTTTTACCCCCCTCTCATTCGGCAATTATTTTACGATTTGTCGTTCTCCGGCCGGGATGACCTTGCTGTTCCCGCCTGTGGTCATTCTAACCTTTTCCTCACCCCGCCAGAGCCCATAGCTGGCCAGGGCCTCGGAAGTTGCATTTGTACGAATGGGAACGAGTCACCCCCGGTTAGTTGGTTAGTTGATCCAGTCGGGTGCACATTTCTGCTGTTCCCAAGGTGAAGGTGTGCTGTGAAAACCTGCTCCGTCTACGGAAAAAAAGAAAGAAAAAAGCGAATCCCTTCATCTTTCTGAATATTTTTTCGGTCCATTTTACGACCACTGTGCTGGAGTATGTATCGAAAGCTTCTGGTGTGAACGGCGACAGTGAACCCTCCCGAAAAAAATACTGTGCAGCAGTGGTTGACAGGCTTGCTCGGATCCACCTAATTTGATGTCCGAGCGCCCTCTGCGACTCACATCCATCTCCACCTTCATCGATCCATCCTTCGTCCTCTCCACTGCTTTGACCCATGTCATCCGTCACTGCAACAGTACGCCCACATACCCACAGCCGCTATCCGCATTCGCATCCACATCTTCTGCATCCTCCAAAAGGGCCGGTCCCGTTGCCCACTCGCCCAAAGTTTCTCTCATTTGACACGGGTTTTTCGTGACGCGGTTTGGGTTTCAATTTTAGAGCTGGCTTTGGTCGCGCTTTACTGCGCCAGCCGCAGCTCCAGGGTGGCATATCATCCACGTCGGCCCTTTTGATTGTCATCGTCCATCCCAACCCCTCCCTTTCCAGGCACATCCCCGAGTCTCAGAAACGTCCCAAATCCTCGGATACCCGGATTCCCAACGCTCTGGCAACAGCTGACAGGGCTGGCTGCTTGCACTTGGCTCGCTAACCCCGCCATTGTGATCATCCAAACGCCGACATGTCCATCAAGCGAAGCATTTCACCCGCAGTGCATAACACACGTTCGCAAATCATTTTGGCTGCTTGTTCCTAACCAACCCTTGGCTCTCACCGTCTTGTTGCTTTATTGTCATTTTCTCTTTCATCTTGTGTCGCCCATTCCAGCCCACAAACCTCAAAGGTGTACCAACACAATAGCTCAGCATCCAACTAGAAGCGAAAGCAGTTTCGCTTTCAATCAACTCCTCCCGCATTCGGCTCTTGGATTGGAAGGGGAGCAACATTGTTTTTTCTTGGCAACAAGCCCCTCTGGAAGAGAAAAAAAAAACGACGAGAATTAGCAATTGCAATCACACCTCTTATGAGCCTGTGTTCATCCGACATATTGCAGCAAGGGACTCAATTTATTTCGTCCCTAGTGTGCGTGTTACTCAGTTTTCTTGGGAGACAACGGCAGAAAGAGCCGTCTTCGGGTGCCCGGTTGAGGCGACAGCTCTCACGACTACCACATCTCCAGGCCCTCTGGGCGCGTGCTCGCGTCTGTCCCTCGTGATGGGCTCAGCTCTGTCAAGACTTTCTCCGTTCCTCCACCTACCTCTCTCGTCAACTTCTACGGCACACCAGCCAGTTACAGACCAATAACACACTCACCCATCCAATCGGACTTCCCCTCACGCCCCAGTGGCGTTGCATCATCACATCGATCGACCACCAACAACCGCCATCATCCGTTCGGTAGCAAGACCCAATTCAGTCGAGGCAGCTTTTATTTTGAACAATAGATACCCACCCTTTTCACTCGTTCTGAGCACCCGGATCCTACACTCCAACAGCTTCTCCACCTCCCCGCTCCCGGGGTTTGGACTTGTTGCTTCCATTACTCACCATGGTTTACTGCGGCAAGGCCTCACAAGGCTGCCAAAACTGTCGCACCCGCCGTATCAAGGTACGCACATTCCAAGCTATAGGTTCTCTATTTTCTCTCGCTTTCCTTCTCCTTCCATGGCCCCTTCTTTCTATTTCTGTTTCTCCCTTCCGTATGTAAGAAAAAACGGTGAACCATAGCTTCTGTTGCTTCAAGGCGTCACTGACCGCTTCAAAAATACGTAGTGTGATAAAGTTAGACCTGAATGCTCACAATGTATCCGGGTCGGCAAAAAATGTCCCGGTTACCGCGATCAGCTCTCGCTCATGTTCCGTGACGAGAGCAGTAAAGTTATCCAGAAAGCACATGCGCAATGGGGCGTCGGTGACATCTCTCCTGATAGCCCTCAGCCTCAGCCTTCTGTCAAGTCGACGGCATCTTCCTCCGTTTATTCTTCTTCTTCCTCTTCTTCTTCTTCCTCCTCCTCCGCCTCCTCCATGTCTTGGTCGTCGTCCCCGATTTCACTGCCTAAACACCAACATTTGCCTCCGACTCCTCCGTCTCCCGCTTCATCGCAGCCACTCCCACCAACCAGCCTCCAGCTACAAAATCAATGGCCCCCAAGGCTGCCATCTCCTGTTGACCCCAGCCTTGAGGAGCAGGGCGTCCAATTCTATCTGAATCGCTATCTTATTGGCCACCCAGATGAACCGAGGACTTCTGGTGATCTTGGCACAACGGAATGGCTTTGGAATCCTTCATTGCAGGACATCATGACAGCTGTCGGCCTTGCCAGCCTGTCTAATTTAAGAGGTGATCGAAACCTGATGACAATAGCACGTCAGAAATATGTGCAGGCATTGCGCCAGACTGGACAGCTCATCCAGACGTCTGTAGCCCCTGATTTCGAGGTAACTATGCGGGGAGTGGTTATGCTTGCTATGTTTGAGGTTTGTTCTTGGCGCCTTAGAATATCTTAAACCGCTTGCGATGCTGATATTTCTAATAGCTGGTCAAGGGAACCCACCAGGGAATTGATCATGTACACGCTCATGTTATGGGCGGTGTCGCTCTATTACGGCGGTGGTGTCCTATGCCACAAGCAGCCTTTCGGGGCATACGCGCAATGGTGCAAATGTGTTTTTCGTTGGTATGCTATTTTCAAACCCCAACAGCGGTACTCTGGATATTTATCTAATATTACACTAGTTTATCCCAGCCCATATTTCACAAACGGCAGTACCAGCGCCATTTTACGAATGGTTAACATTTAGCAGCACGCTGCTTGATCCAGCTGACCGCCCAGCCTGTGATTTGGGGCTCCTAGTCTCCCGGTTTTTACAAATTTCAGCCTATATTCACAGACATGTTCTTACAGATGGACGCCCTGCCACCACTACAACCATACAGCAGTTAGTGGACCTGGACCGAGATTTTGAGAACTGGGAAAAAAACTTGGGAGCTACTTGGCACTACCAGGTACAAAAGGCAGATCATCTCCCGCAAGATGCCATTTTTGGCGGCCAGTACCACATCTACTATGACATGTGGGCTGCTCGCATGTGGAGTCACTATCGTTGGGCTCGGATCCTTGTTAACCAAGCCATTGTTGAGTTTGTCAACAGTAGTCCGTTATCTAGTGTGCCTCTTATATCCGCAGCTGATCATGAGCGCCGCCTTGGGATGATCCAAATACTTTCGCGAGACATCCTAGTTAGTACACCAACCCACTGGCGACACCCTCTTCTCGCAGAAAAAATATCAGTGGAGCAACCGGGGGGAGCTGGTTCAGGTTCAGCCGGAATCCCTATCTTGCTATTTCATCTTAAAATAGCGGCCTGCGCCCCCGGAGTTCCCACTGACTATTGGAGATGGGCTTTTGCAGTTATGGAGTGTATATGGGGTGACTTGGGTATGCTTCATGCCAAATCAATGATGGAAGCAATGAGGGCACAGCAAGATGATTTTCATAGGACAAATGTAGACGGAATCCTGGCACATTCGAAATAGACGTGTGATTCGTTTGGAAACCTAGGATGTGTATGGCACTGGTTGACGTGCCTATGCATAAAGAATAGCGGTTGGACTCATTGGCTTATGGGTTTTCTCATGCAGCATGTGGTTCTTGGATGGACTGTTTAAGGCTTTCGCGGTGCGATTTAGAACATATATTACGAGTTGTTGGGCGTTGTTGGCGATTTGAGGGGCTTTCTTGGCTTTGCGCGCGAAGCCCGGTTGATGATCAGTTTACTAGCCGCCGGTTGAGCTGGTGCTGTACATAGGATTGGGAAGGCGGGGACATAAACAAAGACAACTGAAGTGGCAGTATGAATGCGTCATGCCTGGTATTTTTAGGAGCTGATAATTGGCTTTGCTCATTGTGCATATTTCCATACTCTGCCCCAGCAATGTGACGGCCTTCTCCACGTTGCGGGTTCTGTTTCATGGGGGCCCCACTTTCGACCAACTCGGAGAAATGTTGGTGTCGGCCGATAAGCCAGCACGTGCATTGCATGTCGCCGCAATCGCGAGGCTGCGACAACATCAACCACATCTGCCTAAGCATCCAGCCAACCCACTCCAACCGTTGAAGGAAATCATCGCCGCTATCATCGTCATATATTATTTGATCACCGAGGGGCTAAACTTACTCTTTTGCGCATCGCTTCCAATTACCTCATCCCCGACGCGATGGGTTCAGGGAAAGGTAACGCATTCGCCACCAAGGGTCATTGTCGCGGAACTCATACTAAGGTCATGCGTAGGTGACGAACAGACAATCAAAGTTGCATCCAAAAAGGACAACAGAAATGGAACCATCAAATTAAAAAAAACACCACCAAAACATAGCAAGCCAGGAAACTGGAGGGATGGCAGCATTATTGAAGGTGCCGTCGCATGTCGCGCCATAGCGCGTGGTACACATACTTACTAAGCTTCCAGATGACAAAAAGAAGAATGGGAGTTCCCCAACAGCATCAGCGGGATCGCCTGGCCCCTTGGTGAACCAGCTCGACGAAAATGCCCGCGAAACGTTTGCGACCGGTCGACCCCTCGAAGACAACCCTGATCTCCAACAATGCAAACACTGCAAAAAGAGTGTTCTCCGAACAGCCGCAAAGGCGCATATCGCGCAATGTCTACGACTAAAGAAAGAAAAGGCACAAAGGAAGAAGGAAGCACGTGAAGCTCGAGAAAGGGCGAAGGAAGCAGCTAGGGAAGAGGAGGCACGAAAGCATGACGAGGAGAATGGTGACGGCAAGGACGATGATAGCGATGAAGATGGCGATAAGAAAGTTACAGGCAGCAAAACTGCTAAAAAAGCTGCCAGCAAGAAGCCCGATGACGACAAAAAAGGCAAGAAGCGGAAAGCCGATGGTGATCTAGATAAGGGCCCTAAATCGAAAAAGAAGAAAGATGAGCCTAAGGCTAAGGCCCCAAAACCAAAGGGTAATAATGGCCCCGAACCTGTCATTCCTGGAGAGCAGATACTGATCATGATCCTATAGGACCTGTTGATGTTGAGCGACAATGCGGTGTCATTTTACCAAATGGTCAGCCATGTGCAAGATCTCTGACATGCAAGAGCCACTCAATGGGTGCTAAACGAGCTGTTGCTGGACGATCATTACCTTACGATATGTTACTCGCCGCATATCAGAAGAAAAATCAAGCAAAACAACAAAGTGAGTCTACACTATCCCCAAACTTTCTCTATAAACACGTCTGACCTGTCCTTCCCCTACAATAGAAGCTGCTTTGGACGCAAACGCCCCGGTCGAGGATGAGGACGAAGCCAATAACGGGCCTGTGGATTCGGATGAAGAAACAAGTGCTGTCATGAGTGCTCTTGCACAGTGGAAACCCCAGCCTCTGCTGCCGCAGCCCATCTTTACCCCGATCAAGCGCCAGTATCAGCTTGCAAGACTTCACGAACAGTTACAAATGGCCTCTAACGGTGGGCGGACGAATATATTTCGAGTGTCAGGTTATGGGGCGCAGAAACTCCCAGAGGGTCATCCTGGGTTACTGGATAGCGAGGACGCGCCGGGGGAGCCGGACTTGGCGGTAGTTGGTTTTGGAAATACGGGGAGGTCATCATCCTTTGGGCTACCAGGGCCGCCACAAAGGCAAGCGTCTGTGACGAGCCGGGCATAAAGGAACTCGCTCATTGTTTACAACTTTGTTTTCTCCTGTTTAACTGATAGCGATATGGGCCGGATTACCTATGGCATAACTAACTTAATGAAGGAGGAGGCTATAATGACAAAATATCAAAGTTCATCACTTAATCTGAGTGTGTCATATGATCCGAGGCAGCTTGACCGACGGAGCAGGCGCGCTCTGATACCACCAACCCCATCTTTTGCAGTGCTCGTTGAATCTAGCCTGAATTACCTCGGGAAGGGTTGTGTGAAAGTCAAGAGCCCGGTGTCACATGCTGCTGAGCCGCGGTCGGACTCGCTATCCCCAAACCGGGCCAAGAATGACGTCGTGAATATCGCGCCACCGAAATCCATCATAGGCGCTGCTATCTGGCTGCGCACGCGACAACATCTTACGGCAGCCATAGCCAAGCAATACCCTCCTATTTTCTTGTTCTTTTTTCTTTCTGTTTCTCGCTGGGTTTGTTTTTGAAAACAAATATCTGGACGCCGCCGTGACGAAAGGCCCGGGCAGCTGGAAGGCGTGGCAGTCAATGCCATGGCGCCGACTCAAGCTCTCATTGCCCTTGGCCACGCCGTCTCCGGGTCCATAGGAACGGCCATCTCGACGGCGACGCTGTATCCACTGGATCTCGTCAACACAAGGCTCAAAGCGCAACGGCAACTCAAGGACTTGAATGAACACTATGACGGAGTCATCGCCGCCTTCAAAGGCATCACCGCGCGTGAGGGTGGAGCTGGGGCACTGTACAATGGGCTGAGAGAAGATGTGGTCAAGTCGGTGGTGGACAGCTTTCTATTCTTTGGCTTCTACAGCTACCTGCGGCGGCGGCGGCACCGCAATCTCAAGATTCTTGAGGAGCTGACCATAGGCGCACTGGCAGGTGCATGTGCCAGAGCCTTCACTACGCCCATCTCTAATGTGGTGACACAGAAGCAAATGTCACCAGGAGAGCAAACGTTCTTGGAGCTGTTGGCTACCATCCGGAAACAAAGCGGCATTCTCGGTCTATGGTCTGGCTACTCGGCTACATTGTTACTTACCATGAACCCCAGCATAACATTCGTCGTTAATCGCAGACTGGCGGAACGCATTATACCTGCTTTGGAGGAAGAAGACATACCCGTTGCATGGATTGCCTTCTTGATTGCTGCATGGAGCAAGGCTACTGCCACTGCAATTACGTATCCCCTCCAAACGGGCAAAACACGTCTTCAGATGGCCAGTTGCTCGACAAATGGGGAGACACCACATAAGGAACAAGAGAAAAAGACGCAACAGGAGGCTCAGCCATGGCACAAGAAGATTGTCGGTTTGCTCGACAAAACCATTATTGGACTTATTTTGCGCATCATCAAAAGAGAGGGTATTCGAGCCTTATACGCAGGAATTCAGGGCGAGCTGCTCAAGAGCTTCTTTAGCCATGGGCTCACCATGCTGACCAAAGGCGTGATTCACCGCCTCGTTATTCGTGTGTGGTACTTGTTCATTCTACCTCGCCTGCGTCGAAGGCTGCAGAAGAAATGACGAATTGTGTATCGGAAAGTAAGCCTTGTACCGGGCTAGCACTGAAAAGCTACGCTGGATCTTTCTACAGTGCTTGTTCCACGAGCTGAAAAGCCGGTTCCTTCCGAGCGGAGTGAGATCAGTCCCGGGACCGAATCGATTTGTATTGTAGCTCGTTCGCGTGGTTGTGAAGTCAAAGGGGTATCGCAAACATAACAAGCCAAAGGAGGCTCGTCTTCAGTCGTCGGCCTCTTCCCAGATAGCAAGATAAACTTCTTCACACAACTTTGGCACAATACGTGCCCGCATTGTTTAATCATCATCGGACTAGAAGAGTTAGACAGGACTTTGAGGCAAGAAGGGCATGTCCTCTTTTTATCCCTAGAGGTTGACTCGTTTTCTTCGTGAAAGTTGATCGTGATGAGATTCTGCATAGATATCGGATGGGGGTCGTCTCGCAGGGAAGCAGGGCATGTAGGTGTCGTTTTTTCCTTCTTGGCAACAGCTGGCAGTTTGCTCGTTTGTACATCTGGCGTGAGCGAGGGTGTCCAGAAGGATGGGAGAGTTGGTTTGGCGGCCTAGAATGAGATTTGTCAACAAAAGCCCTGCTGAAAAGGAGCATCTCCTCTACTGACCTTTTCATCATCAATAGCCTTCCTTGCCTTGACCCTATCTTCTTTTGCTATACGCTCGAGCTCGTCCCCATCGAGCTCAAACTTCCTCTTGTTCCCTGTTAAAGCAAGCGCATCTCTCTCCTCGCTTGTAGATTTCGATGGCTGATTTGATTGTTTTTGTGTCAGTTCTAACCCGGCCTGTGTCAATTCGAAATCCTTCACTGCTCGCTCTTTATCTTCTTGGTCTTGCAAGACTTGAGCCTTAACCGTTTCCTCCTGGGCCTGCTGCCGGGCCTTTCCCGCGCGCTTGATGTCCTTTTTCTGCGTCAAGATGTTCGAGAGAGCGCACTCGCGGCAAAAAATGTCACCGCGACGGCAGGCGACTGGGTCGCTAGCAATTCCGAGGCAGAGACCGCAAGAGCCGAAGGGGAGGAAGGAATCGCGGTTGAGACGGGCAGAGTTGGAGCTCCAGTTAGACTTGGCGAGCGCTCGTTCGTGCGATGTGAACACAGGCCGAGACGTGTTTCGTTTGCCTATTAATAAAAGAATTCTTAGTGTTGTATCTCGAAAGGGAGGTTTGGCCAAATGCCTGTCGCAATCAGAGAGCTCTAGGTGTCATGATGGTGACGTACTGTGCGACATGTTGGGTTCGTGATCCCCTTTGCAGGAGAAGAACAGATGAAACGAGGATTATGTTGCAGGGGCTATTTCAACATAAATGGGAGTCCCAATTGGCTGGCTGCGATCAGGCTCCTTCCACGACAGGAGTGTTGTTGAAGGAAAAATGGATAAGTACTCTCGTTGGTGATTCTAAAAAAGGACTAACTGAGCCGAACACGCAGGGTACTTAATTGCCTGCTCCCGGCACGTTTGCTGGGTGCAGTGGGGCTCCGATCAAATCCGTTCGCGTGCTATTCCGATACGCGCCTTCGGACCCAACGACAAATGCGCCACGCAGGGGAGGAGAAAAAAAAAAGAGACAGATCCAACCCGACAAGAGGCCTCGTTTCTTCGGGAGGCCGAGAGAGTGGATGGGCAAATCACAACAACCGGCTAGCGTAAAATCTCATCATGTCGGTGTCCCACTCCCCGCCTCCTGCTCGGCCCAGCCTGCCCTGGCGTCTGGCCTCCATGGGTGTCGTGGGTTCTGTTGGTATCCTCTCACGGGCGTTCATCTATGGTCTTAATGACGTTGAAGTCAGCGGGTTGGACCGCCTCCTGGGTGTGCTCGACCGCCGGAAGATCCAGGGCCGCGAACGAGGTCTTCTCACCGTCTGTAACCATGTTGCAGTGTACGCAATGATTCAATGCCCTATTCGCCTGTGCGCTTTTGTACTGACTGTGCAATTCCCAGACTTGATGATCCCTTAATCTGGGGAATATTGCCTCTACGATACTGGTTCGATGTTCCCAATCTACGATGGGGCCTGGGTGCTCATGACATTTGCTTCAAGAACAAGTAAATTCCAAATTCTTGCTGTCCCAATCAACATTGTGTTGCGAACCCACCGAGGCTGATCTCGTATGCAGGGCCACGACAACCTTCTTCAGTCTCGGTCAAGTGCTCCCAACACATCGCCTGTGGCATTCTCCATATGGTGGTTTGTTCCAGCCAACGATGGGTGAAGCAATCAAACTGCTTTCAGGGCCCTCTTACTCGTCATCGCTTTCGCCACCTTCATGGGTTCCACCATCTACAACCACAATGCTCGCACCATCTAAACTCCCTTCCTTCTCAACCACCGGCGCTGACAACTTCATCTCACCCACTGCCTATTCGATGAATCGCAACGCTTGGGTTCATATCTTCCCTGAGGCATGTTGTCATCAGAGCACCAACAGCGGGCTTAGGTATTTCAAGTGGGGTATATCACGACTCATCCTAGAGAGCGACCCGGCTCCCGAGTTTATTCCCATGTTCGTCCATGGCACGCAGAATATCATGCCCGAAGACAGAGGGTGGCCCAAGTGGGCGCCGCGTATAGGGAACAAACTGAGAATCATCATCGGGCAACCCACCAATGTCGACCATCTCTTTGGAACACATCGCGCGGCATGGAGGAAACTAGTGGATAAAGGTGACCCTGAAATATTAAAAAATAGCCCTGAAGCTGTTGAGCTTAGGATTGCCGTGGCCAAGAAGGTTAGGGACGAGATCGAGAAGTTGAGAGAGGGCATGGGCTTCCCTGCGGAAGAAGACGAGTCGGCCGCAATTGCCGAGACTTGGGCAAAGGAGCCTCATATCAAAAAGTTCAAAAGCCCAGTTGATGGCAGTCTTGTGAATAGACATTGACGGATGACCATCTGTTAGATTTAGATAAAAAGGAAAGGGGGGAAGAAATCGACATAAATATCGCTGAAAGACAAAACAGCCCGCTTTCGGCTACCTAAAATTAGTTATTTTTTCCTCCTCATTTTCATCATTCCTATAGAAGACGACGACGCCAACACAGACATCAACACAGACAATGACAACCAAAGACACGCGGTTTCATTCACGATCCAACTGCTTTCGCGCGTCCGAGTCTATTCCATGCTAATCCCAAAAACTCCATGATACTACCAACCCAGGAAACACGAGCATCCCAAGTTCCTGCAAAGATGCTGCACCACAAGCAATATCCCACTTTAGTTAAGACGTCGCTTATTGTTTACGGTCATGAGGTTTTCCGGTTTGATATCCGGTATCCTAGTAAGTGTCGAAACCTTGGCTCGGTACAGCCTGGGCATAAGCCCGAGACTGAGCCTGCATGTTTTGTTGCTGGGCTTGTTGTTGCTGCTGTTGGTGCATAACCAAGTCATTGAACCAAGGGTGTTGGAGGGCGTCATGGGCACTGATGCGCAATTCGGGGCGAAGTTGGAGCATGCGTTGAAGCAGGTCGATACCGGTAGGATCAATAGCAGGGAGGATGTTGCGCAGGTCTTGGGTCGCATACATTTGAAATGTAGGTTTATACTCGGGAAATTGGGTGATACCAGGCCAGCTGCGTTCTGTTGGTGTGCCCATGATGCGGAAGATTCTGACAATCTGGTCCTCGTTTGTGGTTCCAGGGAAGAGTGGCCGACCAGTGAACATCTCCGCCATGATACAACCGGCAGACCAAATATCAATACTGGTGTTGTAGGTTCTACTTCCGAGCAGAACATCTGGGGCGCGGTACCACAGTGTGACGACTTCGTTCGAGAATGTGTTGACTGGAATGCCAAAGGCACGAGCAAGACCAAAATCTCCAAGCTTCAAGAGACCTTTGCTATTAATGAGCAAGTTTTGAGGCTTGAGGTCGCGGTGCAAGACGCGGTTCTGGTGACAGAAATCAATTCCCTTGAGGAGCTGATACATGAAGGATTTGATAGTGGTAGGCTTGAGCGCACCCCGCTCTCCGTGAGTGTCCATGTATCGCTTTAGATCACCATCCATGTACTCAAAGACAAGCATGAGTTTGTTTTCGGTATGGATTACATCGTGGAGGGCGACAATATTTTCGTGCTTTAGTTCCTTCATGAGCGAGATCTCTCGGATGGCCGTCGAAGGGGTTCCCTCTTCCGAATCTAGGTGGATTTCCTTGAGCGCGACGAGTTCGCCTGTCTGGCGGTTGCGGCCCTTGAAAACCTAGAGCGGCGGGCACAAGAAGAAGTCAGCGACAGTGTTTTTGAGGCTTCAAATCTGCCCACAGGAGGCCAGTGGTGGCAGCCAAGTTGAAGCTACGAAGGGCGCAAGAGAGTGGCAAGACTCACCGTGGCATATGTACCCTCGCCCAGCTTCTCCAGCTGCTGGAACGAGCTGGGATGTCGCTTGCCGTCCATGATGATGAGGGGTGGGGGGGCCTCTGAGATGAACCTAACCAAGCCAACGAGTGCAGATATTTGGCGACGTAGTTATACCAGGTGGATTTGGCGAGTCCGGGCTGCGGGAGAATATGAAGTTCAAAGCGGTCTTGGGCTTCGGGTGCCAGTGTTTGTGGTGCGGCGGCGCTTCTGGTCTTGCAGGAGCGTGCATGTGGCTTTGCGTCTTACTCGTCGGGCCTAGTAAAACTCCCTGTAATGCGATGGAGGCTGCCCCTCCCCTCCAGTCCAAATCACTGGCCTCTTGTGCTCTCACAAAGGCTAAAGGGATTTTGGGGGGCGTTTCTTGCAGTGGCTGGGGTCCACCAGGACACTTCACCGCCCGCTCAGAGGAAAACCGCAACACTCAGTGGACAGCAGGGTGACCTCGGCGCCCCTGCTAGCCACTGAACACCCCCGCACCCCACCTCCCAAGACTGGCTTATCGCCTCACTATCATCAGCTGCCCAGACCAGGAAATCAAGCCATCGTCATCAAGCTTGTCGCACCTACCGTGTCGAACCGTCTCGCACGCCATTCATCTAAACCCAAATTTACATGTTACAACATCGTCATCGTCGTGCCCAACAGTCTCATCTGTTCCTTTCCTTTGCCTCGTAGTTCATCCAACTCGCCCATCCTCTCTGTGTCACGCCCTTTGGTACGAGACCGCCTCATCCGTCACCCTTCCCCGCTATGCGACCCGTGCCGTCAGGGAATCGGCCCTCCAACTCCCGACCGCGAGGGCGACCGGATGCCCTTGTGTGCGGTTCCTCGGTCGCGCCCATAGCTTGCTTCATCACTGACGAAGCAAGTCTTGAGGCTGGTCGAGATCGCTCTCCTCCGAGGCTCCGTCAATATCACGACCAGCGCAAGTGGCGACACGGCTCCAATCATCAGTCGCCTTCCAACCCGCAGTCACAACATATAAGATCGCCTGCTCCCATCCCAGGAAGCGCGTCATCCTTGTCTGGCGAAGACCAAGACCCTTTGAACTATAGTTCGCATCCCGGGACTCCACTCTTTCTTGGGCTGTCGGGTCCTGAATCGGCCCTGAGCAGCTCCTCTTCACCAAGTTCCATCGCTGGCCCCTCTGCCGACGACCAGAACGATTTCAGCGCGGGTAACGCACCCTTGTCACAGCTTGCCATGTCTGATACGAAAGATAATGACAGTTCTGTGCCTCAACTTATCATGCCTAGCTTGACTGTGCCCCATCGCAAACCATTCTCAAGCGTGGGCAAGAGTCTAGGCAAACTCAAGATCATGGTAGCAGGCAGACCAGGTAAACACCCCATCCCTTACTTTTCAACTATTTTTCTCTATGCGAATGAAGAAAGAACTAACTCAAGGATAGGTCTGGGGAAAACCTCACTCATCTGGTCCTTAGCGCAACGCTGTGATCATGTTGTTCATATGGATCAAGTAGATCCTACGCCAGCAACACACGCCATCGAATTCTATGCGAGCACAAAGCCGCATCCGTGGTGGAAGGCAGACTCGCAACTTGTCATATCCGATGCAAGGAGGAGATCTGTGGGTGAAATGCTTGATCGCAATATTTGCTTTGTCGAGAGTCCTGGATCCTCAAGTGGCTTTCCGGTCAGTTTCTGTTTCTCATTTAAACGAAAGCTTCCCTAACTTTTTTTTAGGGTTCATGGGAAGATATTCACTATATCCAATCACGTTTAAATACCCTCTTGGCCAAGCGCATGGACGATTCAGATTTGTTCGCTCTCTTGAATGCAGGAGGGGAACCCATCGTCGACGTCTTATTGTACTTGATACCCCACACAGGTACGGCGATTGCTGCATTTCCCTTCTCTCTGTTCATGGCTAACATTTCCTGCCTAGGCCTCGAAGCTGAAGATGTAGAATACATCAAGAAGGCTCAACAAATGACCAATGTTGTGCCCGTGCTGACACGCGCTGATAAGCTTGAGGGTAACGAGGTGGACCAGATCAAGCACAAAATTATTCAGCGCTTAGATGACGAGAACTTGGATTGTTTCTCGTTCACGGGTCCTCCATCGTCCCCAAAATCCTCCCGTATCTATGTCGTATCCACTGAAACGCGGATCGACTATGACACCATGGATGCCAGCGTCTTGATGGATTCTGAGTACATCCCTCCTCTTGTTCCCACGGACTTGGGCAGGCTCACCGACCACATCTTTTCATTGGATGGAAGTTCTCAACTGCGGCACTCTGCTGCACTCAAGGGTGTGAACTGGCGTCGAAAGCATGGCTACAGCTCCATGCAAACAGCATTACAAACCCAGGCCTTGACCACCAGAAGATCTCTGACATTGGGCACTGTAAACCGGCCCCAATGCTGGGAACGGTTGGAATTATACAACTGGGCAAACAATCTACGCCAGAGCCTGCATGCAGAGCGGCTACGTCATCTCATGAGCGAGAAATCTGCTTACATGCAGGCCGTGAAATCCCAGCTGGTGCCGGCTTCCACGATTGAAATAAATCAATCTCGTTCCGAAGTTCGGCGAGAGACTGGGCGCCGTCACCAAGATCCTCTTGGAATACTGGAGATTGGAGGCCAACTAAGGCAAAAAGGCATGCTTGTGTTGGAAATGGTGACCAGTATCGGACTCATTGGTTACATCATCACTCGGTTGATGCACGCCGAATGGACAGAGGAGACGCGCTCAGTTGCCTTTGCGGGGTCTAGGAGGATCGGAATAGAAGTGCCTGGATGGGGCACGCTGATATTTTGGTAGTTAAAGGCAGAGTACGAACACAATCCGCCCAGCGAGGTGCCAAGCACGCCTGAGCAGGAAAAATGAAGCTAGAGTTTGCAGCCATTATCAGGAGATACCCCCCTTTACAATTTACCATTTAAAGTATTTTATCATACTGGCCTTTCGTCAAAACATCTGAGGAAATATGGGGGAGCATTCCAGGTAGGTGTTATACGCAATATATCTGTTCAAATCCCCTCATGTGCTATTATATGTTTTCAGTGATAAATTCGAGTCAGCTATTCTCCCATGCCTCTGCGTACACTTAAATCCAATCTTGTACTGTTGTGTAGCAGATTAAAATGAGTTTCCAAACACGAGTATCTCTTGCAGGCTTGCACTTGGTTGATTATTCAACACAGTCCACTGTTCTACACCATGGGCCACAAGTAGATCAATAGATGGGTCCTGAAGAAGGCTCGATACCGAGGGATTGGATGCCTGTTTTAAGATCTGAAATATCATCTGCTGTGCGAGCAATGTGAGCCCAACGTATGGTACCATCGCGGTCCACGGCAAAAGCGCCGCTCAATTGCCATCGCGAGCCGCTAGTGGCATTTCGGTTCCAAATATCCTCATCCTTGGCGAGCTTGACCGCCGACCAAAGAGTGGCAGGGTTAGCAACGTGCCAGGTCGAAGATATTCCCAGTCCCCATCGTGCATAAAGCTCACGCCCTTCATCAATGATGACTTCGACTGACCAAGAACCTCCAACCTTGGGGATCCACTCGTCGGTGGCAGCAGCAGATGAGTGAGATACAGCTATGCATTGTACATTTTTATATTTGCCTGACAATGCCGATAATTGCTTGAATGTCTTTTCGGCAACTGGTATGAACAAGTTTCTGTCAGCATAATCGGTGTCGGTGACCAAGGTCAGAGGCTATGTGGAGGGGGAAAACGGACATGGACAGCCGCAGTGGCGGAGGAAGACAACCAATGTTGGACGACCATCTGGCAGCGGGAGCCGGGCGGAAGATGGAGCCTTGAAGCCAACCTGGGGAGCTGGAGCGACGTCTTTAGCCGGGGGGGTCTTCCAAGTCTCGAATCCCTGCCAGAAACCGCCGTTCTTAGCAGGAGTCGCAGAGCTATCGGCGGTGTTGTCCTGCGACATGATTTATGCCGAGTGTGTCTCTCCCGCTGCTTCGTTGCCGTTCCTTTAGGTTGTGAGAACTGTTAAAGAGGGGCTTCTTCTTGTCTTGTGGTGGGAATATGACCGGACACAGTCGATTCTTGATATTCGGTGAATGAAGCGGATATGCTAGGTCACATTTGGCTATCAGATCTCGTGGTGCAAATTTCGGCGGAGAGCACGGAGCATCGAACCCTGGTCCTTTCGACGTTGCATGCCTTGGGAGAAATGATGGCGTGCCTATCGGAATGCACATCACCATCCCTTAGTCCCTACCGGTTATCTTAATAGCCAGTGCAAATGGAAAGTACTTTCGAAATCATATTTCATTGCTGAATCGCTATGACTTCGGGTGAGCAAAGGCGAACGTTCACTCCATGTTGAAACCTTAGTCAGCAAAGAAACAAGTGGTCGTCTGACACGCCCTTGCTTTCCTGGCAGCCTAGGCTTTGCTCTGATTCCACCTTGGTCAGAAGTGCCTGAGAGATTACAGAGATCCCGTGGCTGTGCATGTGGCTCGCTCAGTTGCTGGTATGTAAATATTTTTGATGATACAGGGTAAGTGGGTGCAATTGCAACAAAAAATTACGAGTGTAATGCAATGCTGCCACAAAAAGACATACAACAGCGAGGATTCCCCGGTCGTCACCGACCCGAGTACTAAGTCACCGCTTCTCAGCTTGACTATGGGAGAGCGGACGGGATCCCGTATTTTCTAAGAGCTATGGTCGTATGTGGGAGATGGGTGATGTGAATCAATTAATATGTGATGCCCTAATCCCCTGTCCTCATTGTATTTGTGTACTATTAGGGTAGGGCCAGCAGAGGAATGGGTAGACTTCCCTACCCTCCAGTGCAGACACATCCACTATACACCCTCACAGGCTGGATGTTAGCCCTGGAAAGCCGAGGTCATCACTAGTTAATTTTTTATTGATTGTGAAATATGATATCTTGATACAACTGAATGTGCTGCAGACCGTTCACGCTGTTATTTAGTGGTGAATTATCTGTGAATGAGCTGGATGAGATTTGGAGTTCCGAATCAAATATTTGCCTGAATGACATCAGGTATATTTGCACTGCATTCGGATAACCTTAGAATTGATCAATATTCTGAGGCTGTGGTACCGCCACCCACCCCGCAAGTATGGCAACCAGACTTTGAGATATCTTTTGCCCAAAGTTCTAGCCTTCACGTGTTCAAGATATAGCCTTTTAGCCATGGTACTCCCGCAGCTGTCTTACGATTCTCTTACGGTTCTCGCCTCGATCCATTTTCCCCACTATATGAATACTGAAAAAGGTATAACGTCTGTTCTATGATTTTGGCTTGGTTAATTGAAAATTGCGACTAGAACCCCTGTTGATGTATACATTCCGCTAAGTGCAACACCGGGAGCCGTGACGTCGCAGCTACTAGAATTATTACTGTCGATGTCTTTTCTCTGCTGATAGATAGACCAACGAAACAACATCTCGGAGGAAACATAAAGCGCTATCGCCAAAAGCTCGCGGCAGTCTTAACGGCAAGCCTAACCAGCCCAGCAGTCCTCACAGCAGCTCTGATAGAACAACCGCAGTGCTCCCTATTACTGGGTGAGCAAACGCTTTAGCCTCTGGCACCAAGATCTTGTGCCGCCTTGATACTTTTGCTCTCTGTAATATTGGTTCTCCAGTGGTTTTCCGAGATGCGTGAAGTTGTTACTCTCCAGCTAGGGCAGGCGAGCAATTATGCCGCTACCCATTTTTGGAACGCACAGGTTTGATCAGAATCTAAGCGGCACGTTCAACCGATAGTGCTAACACGATATAGGAGTCGTATTTTACATACAGCGATGATGAGAAGTCTTTTGTGGACCATAATGTTCACTGGCGACCTGGCTTGGGCGTTGACGGGTCGGAAACGTTTTTACCCCGGACCGTCATCTACGACCTGAAAGGTGGCTTTGGGTCGCTACGCAAGATCAATGCACTCTACGAGCCTGAGTCTGAAGCTACCCCTGATGCCCTTTGGTGAGCCAACAGCTCCCTAAAAAACTGCCTCTAGGATGACCTGACAAGTCCCTCCTAGGTCGGGATCATCGGCCGTCCACAAGCAACAACCTATTGAGCTTAGTGCCTACCAACAGAGCCTCGATGCTGGGACTGCCCCCCCGAAGCTGACTTCCTCAAAAGTTCGATACTGGTCTGACTTTTCTCGTGCTTTCTTTCATCCTCGGTCGCTGATTCAGCTTTATGATTTTGAGCTTAACTCTACTACAATGCCCTTCGAGCGGTTCGCCATGGGTACGGAGCTCTTCAATACCCTCGATAAGGAGCATGAACTTATAGATCGGGACTGGCGACCATTTGCCGAGGAATGCGATCTCATGCAGGGTATCCAGGTTTTCACCTCCGTTGACGACGCCTGGGGTGGCTTTGCTTCTTCATACATTGAGTCCCTGCGCGACGAGTACCCCAAGACGTGTATTTGGGTCTGGGGTCTTCAGAGTCCCATGCTTGGCATTTCTCGGGCAAAGGGCCAGCTTCGCCTCGTCAACACTGCCCACAGCATAGACCAGTTATGTGGTCAGGCCTCTACCTTTGTCCCACTCTCCCTGCCAGAGGCAGACCTTCCCACCGGACTTGGCGTTGATATTAAGTCTATGTGGCATACTTCAGCTGCTATGGCTGCAGCATTCGAGACTGCTACTCTGCAATCGCGTCTTATACATGACAGTGCCAGTCTGCCAGCCTCGTTGGACTACTTGGCAGAATGCTTGAACCCGGCCGGAAACCAACCCTTGGCTGCCATGAAAATGTCAGTAGCATCGGCCACTGACTCTTCAAATGACAATCGCATTGATGTTGATTTCTTCCAATTGGGTCGGAGTCGCGGCCCACAAAAAGACCGCCATACCAAAATATTTGGTCAAATTATGTCTTGTCGTTCTCTCCAGCCCCTCGGAGACGATGTTGATTCCTCTGGTATGGATGATCGTCCTGTTATAGGGAAGTCTGTCATTCGAAAGTATGTTATCCCATCATACCTATTTAATAATTGATGTTAAAATGCCTACTAACAAATTAGATACGAAACAACGCTTAAATTCCCACTACTGGATAGTTACCCAGACATTTTCCCACGAGCTGGTGATCAGGAAGACGTGGCTATCCTTACTGATTTGTCAAGCAATACCTCGATAGCACCACGACTCAAGAACCTGAGATCTGAAGTGACACGGCTTGTTAGACTCGAAGAACGGGAAAGTCTCAGCAATGGGCTGGCTGAGCTTGCCGAGGCATACCGAGAGGATTGGTCCAGTGGTAGTGACAACGACGACGATGATCTTTAAGCCGACCAAGACGCCCATACGAATACCACGAAATGGAGGGTGAAAAGGACAGTACAGCTGATGCTGCGCTTTGCTTTTCCATAGATACCACATGAGGTGCGAAATAGAAGTTTGGCTGACTGCATTACTGAGTATGACTGAAAATTGCTGCAAACACCGTTAGACTTTGAGGGAAAATGTGATTCGAGCTAAATTGATGGACTTGATCTTTAATGGCTAGGTTGATCAACCCAACCTCCAACAGTTAGGTTGACGGACTTGGTGTTGATGTCTAGACATGTGTGCAACCAACACCTCCTTGAACGACTTAGACGTGCCGAAAATTGAATTATATTGATCTAGTCGACATTCTAACTACACACACAAATGTAGGACTGTGTAGATCTAAGAGATTCACCCGTACGCCATCCATGGCTGGCACTATGACGCCTGATGCGTATGTTTCACGGCATAACACCCTTTTGGGCAGCCGACCATGTTTGCACACCCTATGTGCAACTGCTGTGATTATTAAATGTATTCAAGGAGCCAATATTTGACGGTACCATCATGGTCATATCGGCATTTGCAGCGAATGCGAAATGACGTATTCTGGGCCCCACTCAAAAGGCCAACAATTAAAAGGAGTAACTTTTGGTGTACGTTAGTTAATAGAAAGAACCAACCTGAAGACGTCGCCTTGGCCGAGATTGTCCAAGCTTTAAACGCTGCTACGTAGTCTAACTATGATTGGGCCAAACATCTCGGCTCGCTAATTCTCAGGACATGTCTAGGGAATACGAGACGGGGATACTCAACCAGCGGCCGCGACTGAGGTCTGCTGTCGTTTTGCTGCGGGTGGTGGGTGTTCCTGGTTATCAATCAGTTTGTCCAGTCTCAATTCATATGCCATCACTGGTGCTGCATTGGGATATATCAAAGGAAGTGTGTGTGAAAAAAAGTACCTCAGAAGGGGCTCGTTTCTTGTTGGCACCCTTAGCGCCGCCCGATTTCTTTTGAGGCTTCTTCTCGCCTGCCTCAAACACGTCGTCGGGAAGATTGAAGCTTGCACCATGTTAGCTGGGCAGACAAATTTTCGAGTCCTAATTGACACCAGAACTTACTTTCGGACGTGTTGTACACCAATTGACACAGACTCTTTCAACTCATCCTGGTACTTTTGCCACTGGGTGCACAGTGTCTTGAACTCGTCTACCTGGTAAGACAGATCGAGGGATTTGGCATCTGTCGGGTCAGCATGGTCAAATCTTCAACCGAAGTTGCATAATGCAAATAACGCGGGCGTTGTCTACACTCTGTTTAAAGTGTTGGAACTTACTACTATCGAGTTCGAGACCAATGTAATGCGTAGTGGTGAATACGTCAGTTGGAAACGAGTTTTCAATACTGCCTTCCTCTCCGAGTAGGGCGTTGGGCGCAGCCGATTCGTTGGCGGGTTCTGTGACGAGGAACTCAAGGCTCCCGTCCTGCACTTGTTCAATCTCGCCGTCATTCTTGCAGCGATGGCGTCGGTCATAGCCTTTATTGAACGCATGTGCTAGCGCTATTGATTGATGCTGCTCCAACTTCTGGACAAGCATTCGAACCTTTGACTCGACATAACCGGACCAAATTTTGTGTGTTTCCTTGGTTTTGCTCGCTGAGATGACCGAGATGTAGTACTTGTAACCTGCTGTGAAAAATGTATGCTTGATGAACAAATCACTCCAGGAGCGCTTGCCTATCATGATGCTCTCCGATAATTCAAGACCTCTCTGCAACTCTCGCTTGATAATCGTCATTGATGATCGTGTGATGTTGAAAGTTGCACACATGGAAGGATAGGCTGGCGTGATTACGGGCATCAAGTGGAACGAGTCTCCTTTGTAGAGCTAATAGGCTCGTGTCAGTCAATCAATTAGATGGGCGCAACCATTCACTAGCTTACCTTAGGATTCCACACGCGGACAGGAAGAGGTCCACTCTCTATTGGCTTTAGAAGAACGGGCTGTGGCCATCGCCACTGACTCATTACGAGAAAGAACTTGTTGACGATCACTGATGTTTCGGCCTTGGGATATAGTTGACAGACACGGGCAACTAGCATGGCCCATGCCACGCCACCTGGGAAGCCCATGATATTGGCATAAACGGCGCGGCGTTGTGCCCATAGCTTGATTGCTCGCAACGCAAGTTTGAATGTACTTTGTTCAGGAACCAATGCCAGAATCTCATCCGTAACTCTAGTTCCGTTTAGAGAGCGTAATTCAGCTTCGTCCAGGCCTCGGAGAAGACCTGAATCTTTGAGATCTTGGAAGTCTGGAGAAATTTGCTTCTGGATGATCCTAGAAAAAATCAGGTCAATGCTGATGCCGGAGTATTCGAACTTGATGATGGGCACAAATGCGTCAGTCACTACTGCCAAGTCGGTGATGGCACCCTTTGGAGCCATATCAACCAGTAGGTCAGGAAAATGTTTGAAGTAGTCGTCGCGCGTGACATATTTTGGAGCGACGATGAGCGTATCGATATCGGAGCCGGGACCAAAAACACCCAGACGGAAACTGCCGTATGTAAACACCTTGCCTCTCGCATTCCGAACTAGGACTTCGTTGTTGGCTTCTTTCTCTTGAGCGACACGGCGAACGAATTCGTCGCAGATGGTCTGGAGGGATTCGAGGACTTCGAATCTGAGATACATGTCAGCTTTAGACCGAGGTTAAAACGAACTTGACCAAACTTGCCTCTTCTGGGTGTCTGACGGGCTCTCAAATGTTTTTTGGTTGCGCAGCTCTTCGATGAGGGCATCGCTGGCTCGTTTCTCTGACTCGGTGGGCAGCATAACGGATATGGGCGGCGTAACGCCGTATGCCTGCTCACCAGCCATGATCTCAGCCCAACTACAAGCGATCGTAGTCCGATCAAGATGGAGGGATGGTTAGAGAGGTGAGTGGGAAGGCGAAGACCGAGGGCGAGTCGTAGGGAGGCGAAAGGGTGGAGATGATCGACGAGAAGGCTGATGAGAATTCCGAGTCGGGGCGAGGGAAGGGGCCTGCTGATGATGCAGTATGGGCCCTTTGTCGCAGCTTGAAAGAGCCTCTCTATGGCCTCGTACGAATATGTGGGAAAGGGAGTGGATTGATGTAAAGTGACACAGAATCTGGTATGAATGCGAAGGATGTCGGAGATACGTGCAAGGACGTGAGGTATGGTTGAGAAAGAATGTGTGTGGGCGTTCGACTGTGGAGGTCCTTGGGAAGTGGACGCGTTTGCTGGGCGTGTTTCTCCCTCTGGTGGCCTGGTGAGTGTATGGGCAAGACTTCAAGGCTTAAGTTAGACGGACGCGCGCGACAAAACGGCCAGCATGTGAGTGTCCGGCCTGAGGCAACAATGTCTGGTCCTGAGATGCTCTTGTAGGACGAAGGCAAGGTACTCTCCCTGATAGGAGGATGGGAGCTATATCAGTTGTACCTACGCACGGTGAGCTAAGTGGGTGAGTGTTGCACAGGCGATTGATTGCGGGTTGATGGCTTGGGGGATTTTTTTTTTGGTTCAGGGCGACGCGACAAACGGATACCAGAAGGCGACAGGGGCTCCGATCATGCTGGTGGACTGCGGGTGGGATTGAGACGGCCACAGGCACTTAACCGGATAGGTACTACTTTGTCAGGGTGGTATGTACTATGTACCTGAATGCCTCCCGCACCACATGGACGCCTGGGGTTGAGGTACCTTGTCTCCAGTCTGTCAAGGGCACAACGCTTGGTCCCTTATTAGAACCTGGCTGGAACATAAGTGCCTTGGCTTAAGCCGCCCCTTGCTGCAATGTACCTAATGCGGATATCGTTTCGTCACTTCTCTGCCAGTAGTACGTACTTCTTCTCACTAAGGTACCTCACAGGTACTTAACCTCAGCGCGGAGTACACCCGGAATTTATTGCTTTAGATCTGTCGCAATTACTCACAAACTGCCTTAAATTCTATTGTATAGAGAAATCGCGGATCCAATGACAATGTCCACCGTTGCATGAGGGAAAAACCATCCATCTATTGGGGGAACGTGTCAAATACAAACTGTTGTGTTCAATGGCTCAAGGGGGCCGGGCGAGACTTGACCCAACTGGCCACCATTTTTCCATGTTCTGCATCAGGTGGGCCAATGTCGCGGTTGTGGGTGACATATGCACAAATCGGGGTCCATCCCTCGTCCCACGGCCAAAAAACCCAGCCCGCTGCCCTGCCACTTAACGACTCTGGGTCAAACGCGAACGCGGTACAAACCTTAAAAGGTATTTGCTGAATGTTCGATCTCAATCGAGTCGCCGACGAACAATCGCCGACGTATCACCACCCCCAGCTCGAGGCGACCCATTTGATAATTACTCTCGCGTTTTGACTCGTGCACTCTCAGCTTGGCCATCTTCACACTTTCGTCTTTTCCTACCACTTCCGCCCGCCGCCCGCGCGCCATGCCACCCTCTACAAAGCGTGCCCAGCGGGCCCGTCGCGATCCGCGCAAGGGTGCGGCCACAACACCTGTTGACCTCGAAGATTCATCTCCAAGTCGCCCTGCAAAACGCCGCAAGAAGGTTTGTTTTAGGCCTCATGAGAATATCTCCAGTGCTTATCGCCTTGGTGCAGACTGGCTGACTTATCCCTCACAGATCCATGACGACGACTCCCCCCCCGCTACCGACGATGATCAACTCGTGTCCCAAATCACCCAGCAGCTGAGAACCCAGCCTGTTCAGGCCAGCAAGGACCATGCCAATTCTATTCACGAGGCCAACGGTGACGGCGTCAAGGCCTACGCCAAGATTGCCGCACAGGACTGGACTTTTTACATTACCAAGCTGGCTGTCAACATTGGCCGAGCACCCGAAGTGTCCCATTCCAACAATACCACTGATAATGGGGAAGATCAGGTCCACATCGACCTGGGGCCTAGCAAGATGGTGTCCCGGGAACATGCTACCATTAGCTTTGACTCCAAGGACGAAAAATGGTTTCTTCGTGTGAAGGGCCGGAACGGAGCAAAGGTTGACGGCCAAACCCTCAAGGCTGGTTTATCGCACGCCCTCACCAGTGGGCAAGTCATCGAAATTGGAAATGTAGAGATGATTTTTGTGCTACCATCCGAGATCAGCCCATTGCATGTTCACTCGATGTTTTTGCAACGCTGCGGACTCAGCGCCGAAACTCCCCAAACCCGATCCTCTCGCCGGCAACCCCTCATCGCCCCGGCGCCCCCCGAGTACAAGCGACCTGGCACGCCGCCGTCTGCCCAAAGTCTCCGCACGTCACATACCAAGTCACCTGCGGCCAGCACCCCTGCCGTCATGGTGGGTACAAATGGTGTTGACCTGAGCCAAGATGAGAATCAGCATATCAAGCCTCAGTATAGTTACGCTCAAATGATAACTCAAGCTATATTGAATGCTCCCGATGGAAAACTGAACCTAAACGGCATCTATACTTTCATAATGAGTAGCTACGCATATTATCGCCATCAGCAGGCAGCGGGTTGGCAGGTGAGGACCAGTATCTGGATTGATCATAACTTTGCTAACTCGGTCTAGAATTCCATTCGCCATAATTTATCTTTGAACAAGGCCTTCGATAAAGTTGCTCGCTCCACTGATGAGCCAGGAAAAGGCATGAAATGGCAGATAGTCCCTGAGGCCCGAGAAGAGATGATTCGCAACGCATATCGAATTGGTCGCGGCGGTCATCGAGGCTCATCGGCTCCATCTTCTCCCAGCCAGCTTAGTTATATCACACACGGCCCAAGAGATATTGCGTCCCGTGAACCAGCTTCCGCACGGAAGCGTCGAGGTTCACCATTAGCGTCTCCGCCACCAAGACCATCATCTCTTCTCATCGCACAATCGACTCCCGACAGGCCGTCTGATCGATCTTTAGGGAGAAGTGCGACTCTTACAGCTGACGGCAGCCCTTTGCCCCGGCCGAGGAAGTCCACGGCAACTGATTCGTCTTTCTCCGCTTACCAACCCCAGTCTCCCACCCTTACATCTTCATATCTTCAAGAGGACGGAAACTCGTTTGTCACACCCGCTCCTCCAAGGGTACATCCCAAGTTGGCTCCTCCCAGCACAGCACAAAGGCCGAGCCAACATATGCCGACAAGTTCACCGGCGCCATTTTGGAAGTATGCCGATATTGGCAGCACTCCACTCAAACCCTTGGGGACCTACGAATTAAGCCCATCCAAACCTGGAGGTGGACTGCCACCCCAGAGTAGTAGCCCTCCAAGAGGAAATAAATCCCCTCCTAGTAGCCCATCACGGCCACAAAAAGGCAGCCCGCAACCGGCCGAAGAGGACCCCAGTGAGGTGGAGGAAGAACAAGGGTTTGATTTGACGAAGTATGTGTATCCTTCCCAAGTAAGATTTGAACATGAGCTGATGACTTCTATGATAGGGGCTTCCAAAGCATTGGTTCTTACCACGCTCCAGTGGGTAGAGGCGCATCTATTGCCAGTCCTCTCAAGGGGCATAACTGATAATGTGATGACTATCACAATGATGATTTGAGACGGTATGGGAAGGCACGTATTTGCACGAAGTCTACTCACCCTTACGGCATGTATGAACGGAAGGACTTGAAGGCATTTTATTTGGGGGGCAATGTAATATCTAGCTGTGTGATGGTAGCGATTTGAATGTGATCTACTCCTAAGGCCATGCAACCCGTGGCCACTGAATGCAAGTCACTCTGAAAGGTCACTTGGGGTTTGGTGCAGACCTCCGGCTCGGGTGTATGTTGCAATTAGGATCCGATCTATTAAAGTAACGATAGCACTCTTCTTTTTTGTGGAAGACATAGGTTCCTTGGTTGGGTAAGGAATAAATATGCGAGATCATAAAAGATTATACAGTGTGCATCAAAGACCAACCAGGTGTGCACAATTGCTGTTTAACTCGTTTGTTGCTATTATATTTTGCTGCAGGGTGAGCGGATTTCATGGAGGAGAGCGATAGATATGTTATCTATTCCAGATTCACATGCCGTGGGGCGATTGTCCTTAAGAGTTGACCAATATGGTACTGGAGTGAAGATATTCATCATCAGGTGGCCTCAACCTTTTTATCTAGTATCTGTACATATGCGATGCGCCTGTAGATGCAAATTGTATGACCATTGCCCCCCAATCCTATCACCTTACCGAAACATACCACTCTAGGGATCGCCTTCCATCAGAACCACCCGCCGCCGTTTTCCCATGTCTCATTCCTACTTTTACACAGCAGTTGCACAACTCTTCGTTACACAACGGCATACCTCTCTGTGAGATCCACTCGACATTTTCTGGATGTGAGTTTTATCGAGCTGATTGGCCTCGTCTCTTGGGGTTACCACGTCCGGGCCGTTTCTTCGAGGATGAGCCTTTTTGGTCGCCGCCCTCAATGAATTTAATTAATTCATCGATGCTGCGAGAGTCCATTTGTGATCCCTGGGGACCGCGGCCCTGGGGTACGGCAGAGGCAGCTTGGGCGGGAGATGCTTTGGTGTTGAATCGGATTCCCGACCGCAGACGTCGTGCCTCAACATCTTTGGCATGCCTAGCAATGGAGACAGCATTTTGTGTGAGTTGCTCCAACCAACTCTCTGCCTCTTTGGTATTCTTGTCCTCGGGTCCGAGCTCTGCAAGGAACACGTTGTAAGATTCTCGCATACGGTTGACCGCGCCCTTAGAATCCTGGTCTAAGGCAAGGGCCTGTGCAAGTTGGAACAGGAGTGTGGCAGAGTTGACAGACTGCTTGCCAAAAACTGTCTCACACACCCCCAAAGACTCTTCAAACCAGATTCGAGATTGGTGGTAGGCCTTTAGGTGCTGAAGCATAACGGCGGCGTTGTTGATGGTGGTGATGGAGTCGGGATGGCCGGGTCCGTAGATGATGTTCCACATCTTCATAGCGTGCTTGGAGTAGGCGAAAGCTCCCTTACTGTCTCCTACTTGATGAAGGAATAAGCTCAGGTTCAAGTAGTTGAGCAGAGTCTCTGCTGAATCCACACCAACGGTTCTCTCGGCAACAATGATGGCTTTTCTAGCGAGTTCAATAGCTGCCTCTTTATCATCGAGCTGGTAGTACAGCATCGACAGGCTGTTGTAAACTCTGGCAACCTCTGGGTGCAAGATCCCATAGATTTGTTCGTGGAGGGACAGGGACTCCAGCAGCAGCTCCTGACCAAGCTTCTTTTGGCCTTGTAGGAGAGAAATGCGACCGGCCTCGAGAGCCTCTTCAGCGAGCGAGCTTCTAGGACACGAGTCCTTGACGATGGGCACCAGGTCAATAACGTCATCGGGACTGAATGTATGAATATTCACTGGGGCGGCAATGACTGGGGGAGGGGACTCGCGACCCTTCTTCTTCTTCTTCTTGGCGTCTCCGTTGACTTGTCCATTAGCAACAGGCTGGGCTGGTTTAGCTGAGGCAGCGGCAGCGGCAGCGGCAGCATCGCCTGTAAATGAGTAGTTTCGAGCCTGAACTTGAATGCCTAACTTCAAGCAGACTTCACGGAGAAGCTGAGTGGGTCGGATTTGAGAGAACCACTGCTCATTTAGCTTGTACCTGAAGCGCTTGCTGACCTGCTCTTCAATGCTAGAGCGCAATACTTCAGGGCTCAGTTTCTCGAAAGACCAATCGGCATCGAGATAAAGGGTTCGCAGCTCCGAGTCGATTTCGGCAACTGGCTTGGGGTTGAATTTCTCACCCAAGAGGCAGTTCAGTATATGTGAGATGCAAGCGGGGATGGCCGGGACTGGCACTTGTCGGAGAAGTCTTGCAGCTACATGCTTGAATGATCGAGCCACCATGTCTTGAACACAAATGTCTCGGAGGCATCGCAACTTATCGTCAACGCTGAGCTCAGCGACTTTGCCTAGGTAGCGAATGTTGATTCCACGCTTGTGTAGAATCCTGCTGAGTGACTGACCATCCATGGGGAAACTAATATCCGACTCAGAGAGCTCGCGTAGTAGCCCCGGAATGGCTTGCTCACGCAAGTATGCGCCAGCAGCTCTTACTTCTTCTTCGTCTGCCGCAAACTCAGCCTTCTCAGCATCCGTTTGGGGGGTTTGACCACTGAATGCATCAGGGTTTAGGGCGAATTGGAAATCGGACAGGTTAGGTTCAGACTTCTTCTCCCCCTTTGCGGTCTTCTTGTTTTTAGTCTTGGCGGACTCCTCCTCGTCACTGGACTCCTCACTATCTTCATCACTGGACTCCTCACTCTCTTCGTCGCTCTCTTCATCGCTCTCATCCTCTTCTTTGGGTTTCGCAGTCTCATTTCGCTTGGCCAATTCCTTGTCCACCCACTGTTTCATCTTATAACGACCAAAGGAGTCAACTAGCTCCGGTCGTAGGACGGTCATACGATGGGGATACTCTTCCGCATCCTTGTCATCGTCTAGCCAGGCAATGTCCAATGGGGTGATTCTGTAGAGATCCAAGACATACTTGCGCCCATCAGTCCCCATTAATCCCTTGGTTTCGACGCTGGCCTCTAAATCAAATCTCTTGCCATCCTTGTCCCAAACAGGATGCTTTTTGACCTTGAGAGCCTTGGAGAGCTGGGCAAACCCGGCCACGAATCGTTCATCAGCAGCTACGACGTCTTTACCATCGACAGCACCGTAGTCGATCTGGTTTTCGCCAGGCTCTCGTTGCTTGAAGATGCCAGGAACGATGCTCTGACCAACAACTCGCTTTCCAAGATAGTCAACGACGATGGTGGCCGGGGTGAACAGGCCCTCGATATCAAGCTGGTTTACGAGCTTGACACCGGCCACGTCCTTGCCGGTAGCCACCTTGGCAGCCTCGTCACCACCTTCAGAAGTGAAAGTGCCAACGCCATCGGCCCCAAAAGAGAAAAAGATGTTGTTGTAAACGAAGATCTGGGCATCTCGGCACTCTGTAGGGTTTAGCGGCGATATCTCGCCACGGGCGACCATGACGGCGCCCTTGGTGGCTGCGTCATTATAATCGGCGAACAGTTTTGATACAAGACGTTCACGGAAGACGCGGTCTTGAACAGACTCCTTAGGAAGCTCCTTTGCTGCTTGGAATTCCTCATTCCAATCACGCAGGGTGTCTGTGTTCTCAACCCCAGCAAGTAGGTATGTCTCCTGGGATCGTGTGGAGTCGGGAAGATGTGTGCAATGGGAAGAGGTAGGAGGGGGCACAGCCCAAGGTGATGCAGGAATAGCATTAGTGATCTGGAAGGTGGCCAAAGGATCTCTTTGGTTGTTGTATTCCTGGAGCTTTGCGAATGACTCGGCAAACGAAGGAGAGATAAGGTCAATTAAACCCAACAGGGAATGGGCGGATTGACCTTTGGGTGCTGGTCTCGGGAATGGATCGAATTTCGCATTGGAAGACTTGTTGACGAAGAATCCCGAAACATGGGAAGTGAGCTGGTATTGTTCACCCTCCGTGGTGGTGACAATGAGGTACAGTAAATGACCGCGCTGCCTCAGGTGGGGAGGGGGAGGGTTCCAAGATGAGAGAGTAATGGATTTCACCGTCTTGGGAGCGGGGTCGATCTCCTTGGGAACGAGATTGAGCAGATCAGGAGTGGACTCGAAGTCGTAATCTTGGGCGGGAGGCTCGGCGGCGGAGTCCTCATTGCTCTGCGCCTGACTAGTGACGGTTTCGAAGAGTGAGAGACCGGGGAGGACGCCTTGAGAGGGGTCTGAGCGATCTCCGGCGGCACCGATCAATTCTCGAATTCGAACAAAGTGCAATCGAGCCTCCTTCTCGGTGTAAGGATCCTCAACTATGTGGAATTCAGGCTCGGTGCCGAGCTCCGGGATGTCTGCGAGGGGAATGAAGTCATTCACTCGTTCCCCTTTGTACTCGAAGTGGAAGCATGTGTACTGAAAAGCAGCAGGCAGATCGATAACCGACTGGCGAACCTCGTGGACTTGTTCTTGAGACGACACCTGAGTAAAGCATAAGCATCAATCTATAGAACTGAGCATATGTTGGACTAGAGGTCAACGCACCATGATCTGCATTTTAGGAATCTTTGCATCAGGCAGAACGATGGTGAGGTTCAGCAAAGCTGGTAGCAAACAGAGTTAGAAATGCCAATGGTACCAGAATTGAAAACAGCAAAAGTTACCTTCGGATCCGACCTCTACCTCGGGGGCAGGCATGGTGTTCTCTGACTCCTCGCTCGCGGCCGCAGCGGCTGTACCAGGTTAGTTAGAAACGATTTTGATAGTGACGGGGGTGTGGCGGATGGTGGGATGGGTTTTACTGACCAGGCGCAGCAGCGGGAGGGACAGGATCAGAAGCCATTTCTTCAACAAATTAGAACGGAAGAAACTCGTCGGAGAAGAAGACAAGGTGGGATGGAAGAGGAAAAAGGCCAGGCATGGGACATGCACTGGTGCTAACAGGTGACAATTGAAACGACTTGGTCTTTCCAAAGAAAAAGTAGAGTGGTGGACGAGGAGAAAAAAATTGTACGGCTATTGTGCATGTTAACGGCAATGTCCCGGTAGCGGGGGCTAACCTGAGGAGGGGCCCTGGACACTGGCGATACCTCGATTGGCTGCTAATTTTGACGGTAGCCAATGTAAATCCCAGGTATTTCGGTAAGCCGCATCCACCAGGCCTCTGCTTGCCCCAGAAATCGCTGTCTCCACTAGTCCGAGAGGGGAAGTAAGTAAACAATTAAACATGGCTCCTTAGCCATTAAATGGCCATCTGTGCTTGTTGACTCCAGATTTCTACCTCCGTCGAGTAACACAAATCCCCGAAAACGAACAGGGCAAGGCCGCTTGTATCAATTATCAAGCGTTGTATCATTTACGCAACCATGATCGAAGCGATATGTCCCTCCTCATCGCCTCCGGCGCATCGGATGCAGGCCGATATACACTTCCACATCAAAGTCGACTCCCAACCCTGGACGGCCGCTCGGTGCCACCGGCTCCTTCGTCAGCTACAGTGTCGCCTTGGGACCTTGAGGAGACTGATACAAGAAGCTCGCCGTCCAGAAATGGAATCCAACCCTAAGCGGGCCAGCTCCCATCACGAACGTCCTACGAAAGCTCCGAAACGTACTCGCCATACCTACGCACAACGCCAACCAACCATTAAGAAACCGAAACGTCCAACGACACCCCTAACTACGCCGCCGCGCTCGACCCGAACCCTCGGCACAATGAAAGTAGGACAATGCTCTCCAGCTTCTGGACGGATAGATTTTCCCACGCCTATGCTTCGTAAGATATGCTTTCAGCCTGATCCGCCACGGTGCTCTCCAGTTAGGGAGAAAGTATTGAGTTCAGCAACACCATCTCTTGTCGGCGATCTTCACATGCTCCGGTCTCGTGCCCCAGAGGGTCATTATCGCATCTACGAATCTATTTTCGGTTGGTTGAGTTGCCTGCTAAGATCCACCGATGCGACGAAATCTGTTCCACATCCGAAGAGTTTGCTGGGCATGTGCTTACGGCAAGTGCCCGCCGCACTGGCTGATATTGAATCTTGGGATAAGAAGGCGGCGGAGGAGGAGGGAGCGAAATCTGCATGGGAATCAACGAACGCTTCTATCGACCTATACGGCCAGCTTGAGATGTTTGGGTCTACCGAGTCAGGATGGAAGCCTTTGGGATTTGTTGTTCGCGCGCACGCCCTATCAATTCTTCAAACAGCCGTCTCTGAAGGGTTATTTGAGCCTGAATTCGTGCGCCTGATTGCCGATCTCTACCTGAGCTTTAACTGCCACCAAGATGCGGTTGCCATTGCCATCAGTTCTCCATCCCATATACCGGGTCCACGGAGCCCACTGAGCATGCTCCGCGAAATCCGTCAGATGCAGCCATTGGCAGCCATTACAAAGAGCTTGCAAGGGGAGGGCAATTCCAGAGTGGCATTTGAATGCCTCTCCAGTCTTATCGAGAATAGGCAATTGCCCCTGGATTGGTTATACACAAAGGGATTCAGAGATGTATGGGTGGCTGCACTGGAAGCAATCTCTACGGGCAAGCCGGAGCCTTCGGCGATAAATTTTACACAAGTGGCTGTGGAACGGCTCTTGTTGCATGCGGAAGCAGGGGAATCACTTCGACAAGATGCACAGAAACAAGCATTGACCAGTGTGGTTGCCGGATTGGCGGCAATTGTTCTGGGTGGGGGATCTATCAGTTCAAGGCCGTCTGGCAGATATGCAACTCGCCGACTGACGCATCTCTTTGATCAAATTGTCACTTGCCTGCAGACCGAGAGTAAGGCGACTGCTGGTGATGATCTCCAAATTTTTGCCATGGTGCGGTACATGGCAGTGGAGGTCAATGATCATATCGACCCAGTCGTACGTAGACAAGCGGAGGCGGAGTGCAAACAGCTACTCATGGGAGACCATAGTTCCCCATCACAAGCGCAATATCGGAATGCCTTGTTTTTGGTGTGCTCCATCGCACAATGCCGAGCACGAGTTTGTGGCATTGCGAGCCATGACGCCCTGTCGGAAATTTGCGCAATGCTTGACAGCCTTGGCCTTCCTGATTGGTTTCGCGAAGGGTTGAGGGTGGATGGTGCTTTCGTTCTGGCACACAAGACCAAGGATCTTCGTGATCTTGCTTTTGCAGAGAAAATCCCTGCAGCCAATGGTGGTTTCACTGGGACCGCGACTATTTTTTCAGGTTGGAGATGGGAGGAAGGCATTAGTGAGTGGGTGCATCCAAGTCCAAAGCCCAAGATAAGTGGCGGGAATGATGGGAACACGACCGAATCCTCGGATGACAGCGAGCAGACTCGGGGCGGCCTACGAGGGATGCAGGGCCATCCCCGGACGCAAGGGCTGAAGAGACGGGGAGGTAACCGAAGGGATACGAGTGGCATGAACAATAGCCTCGTTTCTAGGAACAGGGACGGTGAGAGCGACTGCCAAGATGAGGACGACAGTGAGGACGAACTGGGTGGCGAGTGGGAGCATTCGATCGGCATTTGTGGGCGGGGGGCCGGGAATGGTACCAGGGCCAAGATTGTCCACGCCGGTGGCGGAATTGGGAGCCGGAGCGACGAAGCAAAGTTTTGCTGCTGGCAGAGGCAAAACGGGCATGGTGAGGGAAGGATAAGCAATAATGGGGTGATCAGGAGGGTCAAGCGCGCGGGGACCAGGGCCGGGGTTGGACGGCCCAGGGGTGTGTCACATTGTGGCGCTGAGGATGGACAGGGTAGAGATGATGATTGGGACGAGTTGATGTAACGCCCAGTAGGTTTTGCTCTTCGTATTGATAGTTGTGCGAGAATGTCTTTGAAATCGCTGCTAGCGTACGCGTCCAGCTGTAAGGGCAGGTGGCTTTGAAACCGCCGTTGCTTCTTGCTATGACCCACCAGGGGCTTATACGCGCCAGGATGTTTGTGTGGATCCGCATAGGTGCAGGGGACCCTCCAATCAATAGGTCGTATTGCCTAAGTGCCGGGAATGCCATGTTTCAGCGTTTGCTGGGTCCATTGGCTTTCCACCAACGATCTGCCGCAGGACATCGTAGATTGCTCGTCTCCGCGGTGCGAATCTCTGCTTCTGGATCCCCGAAACGCCTGCCGTCACTCCTGTCTTGCGGGCCCTTGCAGAAGATAACCTTCAATTGGCCGCCATTCGCTTGTGTGTCCGTGACAAACCTGCAGAGTGACATTCGTCGCTCCCCTCTCACGTTCTCGAATGTGTCTAGGCTGTGTAGCACACTGTCGTATTATTTCTTCCGCGTCGACCACTTACGTAGCACGCTTGTATACAGACACCGCAACGACCAGGCATATATTACCGGGCGCCTGTGCACTTGGCGGACCCGTTTCTCTCTTGGCCCGTCATCGCGTGTCCCGACCTTGCGGCTGGTACCTCTCGTCCGCACGCCCCTTTCCCGTCTGGTCTTCTTTTCTCTTAACTTTCTCTTGACTTTTGTCTATTCTCTTCATCCACGGAACTCGACATCACTTTTGCGGTTCCTGTTTCGTTCCTTGTTTGCCTTGTGCTTCCCATTCTCTTGTTTCTTTTCTTCTTCTCTACATTCGTTTCTCTCGTCCTCCTCACCATGGCTGGTTCAGGTTCTGGAGGCGGGGCCCAACAGGACCCCAACGCTGCGAAGTTCGACCACCTTGGTGCACTTCACAACCGCGAACTGTCCAACTTCATTCTCATCATCTGCGGAGCTGTCTCGGCAGCCGTTATCGTCTGGAAACTCGCCGACAAAATCAATAAGATCACTCGAAAAGTGGCATGCCTCAACAACGACCGCCAACGTTACTTCGCCATTCCGTCCCCCCATCTCTCCTCCCTCAAGCGGCACGTGCTGTACGCCCCTCTCTTCCGTAAGAGACACAACCGCGAGATTCAACTGAGTTCTGCTGTCAACATTGGTACTCTACCCACTCGCTTTCAGCTGCTCTTTCTTATCGCCTACTTTGCGACGAATGTGGTCTTTTGCGTCATCCAGATTCCCTACGCTGAAAATGTCACAATCGCTGCCGCGCAACTCCGCAACCGCGCGGGAGTCTTGTCTACTATCAATATGGTATGTATTTAGAGCTCCGATTGATGGATCATCACTGTTGCTAACCTTCGCACTTTCCCATCATCTAGATCCCGCTGTTCCTTCTCGCTGGACGAAACAATCCACTCATTCCTCTGCTGGGAATCTCTTTTGATACGTACAACTTGATGCATCGATGGTTCGGTCGCATCGCCATTCTAGAGGCTATCGTCCATACGCTCGCACATTTCGCCAAAGGCGGTTGGTCTTCAGCCTCTCTCGCTAGTCTGACGAAGGTCGCGTTTCTCGGCTGGGGGTTTGTTGTAAGTTGTTTCCCAATGCTCGCATATTTTGATGGCTATGTTTTTTTTTATGTGAACAGTCCACCTAACATCCACTCTAGGCCACATGCGCCTTCGTTGCCATCGGAATTCAATCGTACAGCCCAATTCGACATGCCTATTATGAGGTATTCAAGCTTGCCCACATTGCTCTGGCTATTCTCGCAATTTACGGACTGTGGATTCACTTTAACGACGAGGAGCTTAAGCATTACCAAACATGGATTAAGGCTGTCATCGGACTCTGGGCTGCTGACCGAGGTGCTCGTGTTCTCCGGGTACTTTGGACTCACATCGGTCGTTCGCGGTCGAGGACCATTGTTGAGGCTTTGCCTGGCAACGCCATTCGCTTGACCACAACTTTACCCCGTGCTTGGAGCGTTCGACCCGGTCAGCATGCTTATTTGTACATGCCTAGCTTGAGTTTATGGCAATCTCACCCATTCTCCATTGCTTGGGTTGATGGAGTGGAAGACCCTCGAGCTGATAGACTGGCAAGCACACGCCAAGATCTGGCTGCCTCCCAGCAGATGCGCGTGGCGTACATCATTCGTGCTCGAACTGGCTTTACTGACTCGCTATACAAGAAGGCCGCAGCTGCACCCGGAGGCCGAATCGAAACGACTTGCTTTTCTGAAGGTCCCTATGGCGGTACCCACTCCCTCGACTCTTACGGTACCGTGGTACTCTTTGCTGGTGGTGTCGGTATTACACACCAAGTCCCATACGTCCAGCGATTGGTTGCCGGATTTGCCGAAGGCACCGTTGCAACTCGCAAGATTCTGCTTGTGTGGACTATTCAGAGCCCAGAGCACCTGGAGTGGATTCGCCCCTGGATGACCGAGATTCTGGCTATGGACAAACGAAGGGATGTGCTTCGAATCATGCTCTTCGTCAGCCAGCCTCGCTCTACCAAGGAGATTCACAGCCCATCATCCACTGTGCAGATGTTCCCTGGACGCCCCAATATTGAGACACTCTTATCAATGGAGCAGGAGCACCAGATTGGTGCCATGGTTGTTACTGTGTGTGGCCCAGGTGCCCTTGGTGACGAGGTGCGTCGGGCAGTGCGACTGCGACAGGACCGCACCAGCATCGACTTCATTGAAGAAGCTTTTACCTGGTGATGTCGTAGAGTCGTGTTTCCCTGGCAAAAATTGTTTAAATTACCTTGTACCTATTTTAGATCTACCTGTACCTACATTCGTTTCATGGCCTTGGGCCTGGACATGAAATGCCATCGAGATTCCTGGCGGCTTTGATCAAAGAGAATTGAGATCAGATATTTTTTAAGCACTGCGCATATGTTCAAATTTGGGTTTCGTTGAGTTTGTTACAGATTTGCGACAGCCAGGAGTGAATCTACAAATTTGTGAGAAGTAAACAACTAGTTATTGCGACGACGCTTACTTGCTTGCTTCATGTGGGATGGTACACAGTGCGTTTGTGATGATAAGAAACGCGAATAAACCACCAATATAGCGCCCGACTGGTGATTGCGTAGGAGGCCCAGGACGGTGAGCCTTTTCCCGTTTTGCAGGATGTAATGCAAACTCAAAGGAAGCGCACGTGCTTATTTGCGGGCGGCCACCACTGGGCGGATTCTGGAGCCAGTACTACATAGCTTGTATTGTGGCAACCCTCACAGGCCCTCGGCTCCCCTGCTCCCGTGACTGGTGGCTCCGATCAATGGGCAGGTGATTAAAGAGTGGGTGAGCTAGCCGGAGTCTATGCAAGTCAGGCGGTGCCAGGTTTTGAGGGTTTGTGTTCTGTGATATCTGCGGTCATGGCGAAATAGGCATCAATGGTCACCAATAGGCCTTGTTTCAATAGGCCTGGACTTAACATACTCTTTCTAGCTCGTGTGCTTTTATCTAATTCTCTAGAGGCCCTCCCCCCGCAAATCGGCCTTTTGCGGAGCATACCCTGAGAAGTTGCGCTCAGGGGTGCATAGATAAGATAAGCATGGGTCTGATTGAGGAGCCGCCGATCTCCGTGCCGCGGTCCCCTCGCCGCGCGTGACGTGCCTGCTAGCCCCCTCAGCCTCATACCTCAGACCTCTTCATGCTCTTTCGCTCCCTTGGCATTATTCCTTCCCATCATCATCTTTCATATCCTCTCCCCTGATCTCCAAACCTTTGCAAGACAGCCAGAAGCCACAGCACGAGGTGCCATCCATCACAATGGCGTCACCAAGGATGATCCCGTTCCTTGTAGCCATGATGCTGTTAACAGGCGTCTGTAATACACTGTTAACAAAATATCAGGCATGATGATTATTCTGGCTTATTTTTATCTCATGAATACTAACTTGGCTTTCCATAGGACAACCAATGTGTTCGAAACTGCGGCCCCGACAGCAATCCGAGCGACCGAACATTCTTTAATCAACCTGTTCTTCAAACAGCACAGATGTTTGTGGGCGAGATGGGCTGCTGGCTTGTTGTTGGCCTCATGGCCTTGTGGCGTCGAAGAACACCAACCCAGCAGGGTTATGAAGCTGTGAATACCAGTGATAGTGACAGGGCAGGGCTCTTAAACTCGCCCCAGGGCAGTCTCCTGAAGGGCCGCCGAGTAGTGCTTCTTGCGTTGCCAGCCATTTGCGATATTTGCGGCACGACTTTGATGAATGCTGGTCTTCTCATGGTCGCTGCATCAATCTATCAAATGACAAGAGGTGCTTTGGTTCTCTTCGTTGGCCTGTTCAGCGTCATCTTTCTCCGTCGGCGTCTTTGGCTTTTCCAGTGGATCTCCCTTCTGGGTGTTGTTCTTGGCGTCGCGGTCGTTGGTCTTGCTGGCGCCATTTGGCCTGATGAGAAGCCAGAGCTTTCGACGAACCTACTTCAACGGCGACTGGTCGCTTCGGATGACCTCTCTGATACTGGAAGGGCAATTGCAGGAGTTCTATTGATTGCAGGAGCCCAAATCTTCACAGCCACGCAGTTTGTCCTGGAAGAATGGATTCTTGAGAATTCGCCCATCGAGCCCATCAAGGTCGTTGGCTGGGAAGGCCTTTTTGGATTTACCGTCACTGTTGTCGGAATGATAGTTCTCCACTACTCGATTGGTGTCACCGATGCCGGCCGATATGGCCCCTTCGATATGGCCGAAGGCTGGCGCCAAATGACACACAACAAACAAGTCTTGGTGTCAAGTCTTCTGATCATGATCAGCATCGGGTAAGAATTCGCACTCCCTTCCCCCCTCCCCGAGCGGACTTAGATTGCAAGGAACTAACCTCGTACTTTTGAATAGCGGCTTCAATTTCTTTGGACTCTCTGTTACACGAAGCGTCAGCGCCACTTCGAGATCAACCATCGATACTTGCCGAACTTTGTTCATCTGGGTTGTTTCGCTTGGACTTGGATGGGAAACGTTCAAATGGTTGCAGATTGTCGGTTTCGGCCTTTTGGTATATTTCACTTTTGTCTTCAACGGCATTGTACACCCGCCGTTGAAGTCGCTCCGACCCGACGAAGAGGTTGAAGAGCTGCTGCCTGAGGAACCTATTGAACATCAATGATCGATGCGATCTCGACCTCTGTGACAGCATCGCTTATAGACCAGGCAGCTGTAATAGTATGGATTCATTAGGCGGCGCCTAGGGAGTTGGAAATGTTATTTGCGGTAGATTGGGATGAGTAGTCTAGTCTGAATATGAAGATAGTGAATATATACGCATGTGATGGCAGTCTCAAGAACACCCCTATTCGCCGTGACCGATGCAACAATAAACTAGAAATCAACGACAGAAATCGAACCGTCCTACTAACGCCATGGGAAATACAGTTTCCTGCAACAGATCTGTGCGCCAGTCAAGGTCTTGAAAATGAATGACGAGCCATAGTAGGATGCAGAGGAGGCGCCATTCAAGTGACGTTACAGAGAAGCTCAGCCTCGAGAATGAACTTTCCCTCCTTGTACTTCTCAGAAGGCTCGTATGCCTTGTCATATTTCCAACCGACAGTTTCCTTGCATTGGCGACAGGCGATATCCCGAACAACGTGTCGGCCGGTAGTCATGTTACGTTCGTTGGGAGAACCAGTGTCAATGTTGACGACGCTATGGAAGAGGTAGGCTTTGCCATGCTGGCCGCGGAAGTTCTGGAGAGGGCTCCCTCATCAGCGTTCTAATCTGGGCAGGGGGCCCGGGAAAGGAGTGAAAGCGAGGTTCATAGACGGGGGGAAAGGGGATGGGGTTGCGCACGCGGCTGATGATATCCTCATGGTTGGCGAGATGTGCCTTGCATGTCTTGCAGCCGTAGATCTTGCTACTGTTGAGATAGGTGTTGTAGGCCAGCCCCATGATGCCGGGGCTGCGATGGCGGTATGGGACGTATGGAATTCGAGGGTGACGACCGGGCCGTTGCAGAGACGGAGATGGGTGATTCGGGAGGACGTTGCTCAGTCGGTTGAGGATGGTTGGTTGAACGGAAGGCTGACTGCCGGGGTAAGTCGTCATGAGGTCGGAGGATGTCAGGCGGAGCGGGGTGGGGGGCGATGTCTCAGTGGGGGGAACTAGGCCTGTGTGCTCCATTGCAGTTGCCTTACTCGGTAGGGGGCTTGATCGCCAAAAGTGGAGGACACGGATAGAGTTGGCCATGACTAGTGAATCCTGGCATCGCAATTTATTTGGGATTTGGTTGTAGTCTGTTTTTACTGTATTTCGTTCTAATACTATTGTGTCTCAGAAAATGGCATGCATTTGCTTTTTTTCTACTCAAAATCAGATACAGTGTTCGCCTGTAGGGATCTAAACTCTTGGACGTTGAATAAAGAATTATGCGAATGCGACAAAACTGACTGTCATGGCACGTTGGCAAATATGCAGACCAGGTTGGCTTATATTTTAGGGACCTAGGCCTAATGGCAGTAGTTCTAGTCCTGCGATCGAGTGGTTGCACATAGCCCGCGTAACGAATGAACTGAGGCCTAGGAATTCTGTGGATGTCTAGTAAGATGGAGCTATAGCACCATTGGGAAACTCGACCCATTATGTATAGATATCTTGCAGCCATCGCCGATCATGAAATGCATGTGTGGATTCTGATTATTCAACTTGACCATATCGCCCGCGTCCTTCTTGGTCGAACATTAATTCCCTGTCGGTTTCCGCTCCTTCTCATTTGCTAAATCCTTATCCTTGATATTATTATAATGCCAAATACCCTGTTCTCTGTCCTTCTGTAGCTGTTGCGAATCCTCTGGGCTTACAGGTACTCCTTCGACACTTTTGACATGCTTTCCATCGATGAACATCATGAATCCTCCAACGGCTGCAACTACACAGGCTAGCCCGACGAACAAACCAGTTGTCCAGCTGGGGCGGTTATATCTGTTCATACCCCACATGAATCCCGCAAGACAACACTGCAAGAATGTGTTCCACACCATGAGCCAAATGACAAAATCCAGCTTCCAAAGTCGAGTTTCAGGAGCTCGTTGCCCGGTGAGAGGAGCATCAGGGATCTTCGTTTCGGGATACGGCACTGAACACAACGGCACCGTGCTCGACTTTTCCATGATGTTGTTCGGCCCGAGATCTAGAGGCAGCTCGGTAGATCCTGGTAGACGAAACCACCCACGATGTATACCTGCTAGACGCCTGAGGGCAAGCTCTTTGCCTTGTAGTCGATATTGGAGCAGAAAGTAGAGGTCACGAAAACGCCACGGAGCTAATCCAAAGCCAGTGACGCAAAACAGAGCGTTCAAAATTTGTGAATCCCATTCGATCCATTTGCGTCGTGGAGAGTTAATGTCATTACACGATGGGTGACACATGGCGGGTGACGCATTACTATTAATCCTTAGCATTCTCCCGCAATTTCAGGTTAGGAAAATCATCATTACCAGAGCAATAGAAATAGCATGCCGCCCCAGGCGACAACGTTCAGACCATATATAGTGACACAGAAGCCCACTGGAGTCAGGAAGTAGCTCCAGAACGCGCGGAGCCCTCGCCCAGTCGACTGCGTAAAAGTGTGGCGAGGAGGGAAGTGGTAGCCATTTGCAAAGGGTGCCGCATTAGCTGGCTCGCCACTGAACTGTTTATTCATTCTCGATATCGATCTCGGTTGGCTTTCAGCCGCCGGAGCCTGTTTGATGACGACCGACGCCGTGTTGCGCCTCGAATGCTGTTCGATCGCTGTTGGGGGCTGTACTGCTGCCAAGTCTGCCGAGTGGGTTCTAGAAGGAGGTGCTACTGGTCGGGAGAAGACTGTCGCTGCCAGGGAACCTGTCGCGGCAGAGAAGCCTTCTGGTAACTTGGATTGCCCAAAACTTTCAGAAGCACGGCGAAGACGACTGCTGATGGACGATGAAGCGGTCGGGCGGTTTGCGACAGGTGAGAAAGGTGAGGGATGGTTTGAGCTCTCTGGGGTAGGCAGTGACGCAGGTGAAGAGGGGTCGATGGATGGAAAGGGCTCTGTATTACTATCAGGAGGGTGCATCATCATGCGCCTTACCCCTGATGACGGGGAAGGAACATTGATAAATTTATTGATGTGATCATCTTGTCAAAACACAATGTCTCAAGGGTCTTGCCTAGCCTAATCTAGCTTCCAAGCCACTAGCATTGCATTTCCCCACATACCCTTGTCCAGAGCGCTGTGCGCCGAATAACTCTGGAACAGAAGCCTGTTCCCGGGAGCCGGGCTTTTCTCGTCATATTTTCGGACAGCAGTGCCTATTTTGTGCTAAAACCCCAGTATTTTATGCTAAAACTTGACAAAATTTTTGGTAGGTTCAGAGCAGAGGTACTTGGATCTTAGTAACGTCATCGACCTCAAAATCGAGACACAGTTCAGATTTTCCTATCTAGGTTAGCGCCTATTTCTTGTCACGGCTTTTCTTTTTCTTTTACTTTTTTCGCACCTTTCTTCCTCTGTTTTTGGTCTACGGGAGTTTTCTTCTGTTCTCGTCAGCGGTGCCCAGACGCCTTTGTCATACATGTATATGCTTCTTCTTTAAGCAGGCTGGAGACGTTTGTATTACCTCCGCCCTCCACCCCTAAAACTTTTCTCGTGGTTTCTCCACTGGTGTCACGAGGTTGGAGTAGTTTGATGATATCTTGTTCAAGACTACTGCACTTCAATACATATTTCATACACAGTATGGCTCTTCATAACCCCGTTGTCGATGTCACTTCGACTGTTTTACGAAACCTCAAAGACCAGCACGACTGGGTTTCGCTTCAAACCCACAATACGCCCGGGCGGCGGCCGTTAATAAGGGGACTTCCCCCTCGTCGGCTATACATTCACCCAGATGATCAGATTGCAGCCCTGACCCGAGAGGGGATTACTGGAGAAACACTTGCTCAAGACCCTGAGTACGAGTGGGTGTTGGCAGTACACCTTGAAGAGAAATGGACTCTCGGTGGCTTTGCTAGCATTTTTGATTCCATTCAACATTCAGGGCCCAGAGCCAAGAGAGTTCTGCTAGCCACTGTCCATAACGATTCGACTGTGGTCTACTATTTCATGCATGAAGGCATGGTGAAACCCCGACAAAACTAACTTCCGACTACTCATTTAAAATCTATGCAAAGTGATCATGGCTTGAAGATGACCTTTTGTGTCTTTCTTTGCTCAAAGAGCTCGTAGCCCTTGGGGGCTTCGGAGAGTGGCATCACCTGGTCGAACATAAATCTTGGCCATGTCAGCACTGGGGTTTGCAGAAACAGGCATGTCGATGGTTTCCTTCTCAACATACTTAAATAGATGCTCTTTTTTCTCCAACAATTCCAGAGCCTCCTGGAAAACGCTTCTTACAGGACATCGACCCATTTGCAATCGTATATTCTTCCTGTGCATCATTGAGTGAGCATCTTCTATTTTCATTTTGGTTGAAAATCATAATTTACTTACGTATACATATCATCTCCAGTCCATGGAATCTGTATTGATTAATTTTTGGAGAAAATTTTCGACCTTCGATTCTCAAGCATACCTCTTTGTTGTGCACCCCGATACTGCTGATCGCTCCAAAGGGTCGCACTAAATCAAATGCAGTCTTCAGGGCTGGAACCTGGCCAACCACTTCAACGATCATATCAGCACCTCGTCCATTCGTCACTTGCTTGATGCGTGTCTTCATCCCCTCTCCATTACTTTCGAAGTTAAGAGGCTCTGCTCCGAGTTGCTGGGCCAATTCTAAGCGACTGTCTACGCTGTCAATGGCAAACAAATGGCGTGGCTTGCGGCTTGCAGCAGCCACGATAGCACATAGGCCGACAGGTCCGCACCCAACGATAACAATGGTTGCCTCATGAATGTTTGGAGTAGGGCACATTTGTATTGCGCTCTGCACCCCGAAGAACCCAGTAGGGAAAATGTCGGCCATGAGGAGAAGCGCCTGGTCGGAAATGGTATTCGGGGCTTTCACGACAGTACCATCTGCTAAAGGGATTCGGACATACTCAGCTTGACCTCCATCAAGTGTCTCGCAGCCAAACAGCTGTGTCTCTTCACAACGCGCCGTGCAGCCGTTAAGACAGTAAAAGCATACTCCACTAATGACGTGAATTAGTGTTGCCTACAACAAGGACTAAATAATCACTTACCAAGAGGCCGTGAAAGGTGCTACAATCTTATCACCGACTTCAACTGTTTTGACGGCCGAGCCGATCTGGACGATAGTTCCTGTGAATTCATGGCCCATGATGAATCCCGTATCTGATTGCTGGTGGCCACGATAGACATGTAGCTCACTGCTATATGTATTAAGCGCAACGCATCACAAAGTATGAGGAATTAACACTGACGATCCACAAAGTCCGGCGGCGTGAACCTTCACAATGATATCTCGGTCATCCCGCACTGACGGAGGTCAATCTACTTCATCGAACGCAAAATGGTAGAAGAATACCATACATTCAGGAACTGGGCGGTCCTGGACGGAAACTTTGTGCAGGCCATCAAATACAACAGCTTTCATGGTTTTTGGTAAATACATATTTCGTATCAATTTTGTGTGAGGACGATTGAGTGACGAAGCGGCGATGTCGGCGGAGTGCTGGGAGCAGTGTTTGACACTCAAGTATGAAATCAATAGTAAAAAATTGAAACCTAATCAAGATAGGCTAGAGACAGTAGTCGGGGCTGTGTAGTTATATATATATATATATAAGAAGAAGGAAGGCCTACTAGCGCAAGAATGTGTGCGCGTTCATGTGCGAGGGCGAGAAATTTCATTGAGATAAGTGATGCGGTTGGAGCCGCCATCGGCACGGCGAGAACGCTATTGGCAATAATTGTGGAGATACTGAGCAACATGGATATTTGGGAAATCAACAAGAAACCGCCACGTGACAGAAAACCTAGCCAGAGGACGCTGTTGTCTCCTACAGCAAGTATTCTTGACCAAGTCCAACTCGTGATGACATCAACGTTCTGGAGGCTCACAATGTCTAAGCCTAAAAATGCTAGATCAATGAGTAGAGGCAATGCCCCGACACCGTCGACAACGCATTTATGCAACGTAGTCCGTGGGTGTTCCTACTTTGGACATTCCATAATATATCGAGTTTCACTATTCATGCTTCCCTGAATAGAAAGCAGACCTACGACAACCCGATGTCGTCGATAGGCAGATGAGCTTGTTATCGTGCTGGGCATCACATAGATAACATGGGTACGAGGGGCGGCCTGGCTAGACAGAAATCGCATGCTAAATATTTGAAATGGGATTGATCGCTATGAAAGTAACCAAGCCACAGGAGCCATCATTTATCAATATTTCAAGATCACACGCCACCAATCGTAGGAACGGGGTAAACTGGTGCGAAACGGGCGAAATAGTACTCTCACAGAGTAGGGCAGAAAAAGCCACCAAATATTGAGTGAAGGAAAGTCATGAGGGATTCCCCATTTGAATATAAGCTTTCATATTCCGCATTTGTGCAATTGGCTTAAGAATCCCCTTGAGACCGGAACCTGTCCCGAGCAAGCCACGAGGCATAAAAAGCTCGAGGTTTGCCCCGGATATACCCCGGTCATTGGAGGACGCGACGGGGGACGACAGAAAAACCAGTAGGTAGTTCGATGGATTCAGTGCATATGTTTGTGAAGAATAATTTTTTTTTCAAGATAGTCAGTTTTCCGAGATGTGTCAAACGTCCTGGAAATGCAGACGGCCAGGCTCCTGTGGCCAGGCTTGGTTCCGAGGCGACTAGGGCTCACGGAACCACCAGACGGCCTATGAAATAGTGAACGAATAAAGATCGGGTAATTCACGGCCAAGAACCTTCGGGTCGCGGGCAGGCAAATGGCGGGGTCTCGGCCAAGTACACCCCAAACTAAGAGAGCGATTTCCATGACCCGGCTCTTTTCTCCTCGGTCTGGGCGGCAAATGGAACAGTCGCACAAGCATGAAGGGGAGGGGAACCCTAGAAAAACATGGGGAGTTACCCAAAAACGTCATTCAACGCAGTCCCATTCTTTCCCTTCTTCCTACCGCGTACTACCTGCAACTTACAAGTTCATGGGGCGTTGGCGGAACCGACACCGAGTGGGTATACAGTAGTACAGGTACTTGCCACGAGACGGAGTGTATTCGCGTTCCCTTGTCACACGGTACATACCCACTTCCCCTCGTCCAGGAGCCTCTGACCCACCTTGCGGCTGGATATGGTGGGGACGGGTCCTGCTTGTCCTGGGAACCCCTCCAAAACGACGAAGGTGGGTTTACCGGGTAATTACCGTTGGAAGAGATTTGGGCACCACTGGCGCACCCATTGACAATAACAATAATGGGAGCCGGCAAAACTATGCGACGGCCTAATCCGAAGATGAATCAGCATAACGAGGTGTCAATCAGAGCGTGCAAGTGCGTTTGTTGTGGGGCCAGATCTGACCTGGGTCGGTAGGCAATTAATACCTCCCCATCAAATGAACCGACTCTGGGGAGGGGCCAAGCGTAGCCGAAAGAAGCGAAGAGAAAGACCGTTGAAGAAGAGGCGAGGGCACCCGGAGGCCCCCAGGCCCGGCAGAACGTACCATACTCCCAACTCTGGCTTCATACAGCTGGCGACAAATGGCACACCCAATGAGTGGGCTATTTGGTGAATCGTAGCCCTGCCAGAAGCGCTTGCGTTTGCATGGGGTACCGCAAACTTGACATGTAGAATGTTGCTTGGGCAGTGACCCCAGCGGAAGTCGCTGATTACTGTGCTACGGCCGTTTTTGTCGCAATTACTCCATCCTTCAGAATCGAAGCCTCTTTGGGTTCCGTTGCTCCATTGCTCCTCCACACACCGTGATCCACCCGCCCACTCAGCCAGACACTCACTTGCCCTCATCCGCACCCACCCAAATGCACCGTACATACTTCCGCCCGCTCTGAAGAAAAAAAAAGAAGGATAAAAAAAGGAAAAGAGGCAGCAGAATAGATTGTGAATGGAATAGCCTCAAGATAAATACGTGGGTGGCGTTAGGGTGAACTGTCTGACATGGTCAATCACAACATCCAGGATGAACTATGCGGTTCAGTAAGACAAAACCGGGGGATCGCCGATGGTCTCGCTCTCGATGTGTGCGTGACTGACCGACATTAACGTCGCCTCACTTGGCACCCGGCCTTCCAGGATCAGGTTCGTCCGTACAGTTAGCCGGGGAAATAGAGACCGCTAGCAACTAAGGCTTGATGGACATGGATGCGAGGTTTATCATTGTCACTCTTCCCCTCTGCTTGCTTACTATGTCCTTTTCCAAAAGAAATAGATGGGCCAAATGGACATGACTTTGCGGATTTGCCTGTCAACCGCGAGTAGAGTTGAGGGCAATTTGCATTGACATATACCGAGCTCGGCGCTCCTTCCTTCCCCAGTAGCAGAGCCCCATTCCCCATACTAAGGTTTCCTCTAACCCCATTCCCCCATCCTCCATCCCCTCCCCCGTCCATCTCCATACTCCTAGCCCCAGCCCCCGGCCCAGCCCCCGACCCCGGTCTCACGCCGACTTTCCAGCTTCCCAACCCCAGCCCCGGCCAGTCTGGGCCTCTGCTCACTTTCAGGTCCCCGTATCAAACGCCGCATTGTCTCCACACTAAATGCCCTGGCCTGCGGCCCTCGAGGCGCGGAGACTGGGGATGAGGGACTAAAAGGATAATGGATTTGGCTGCCCGCCGAGTTGGCAGTTGGGGGGCAAGAGGTACTTCCCAGTGTCGGTACCTACTGACCTATTGCCATGCCCCAGGAGCGCCCAAGGTACCCGTCATACCTACTAGCCGCATTACCTGATCTTACCTTTATCCTCGCTCTCCGTCCTCCAGCCTCAATACACTATTCCCCTCCCCTCCTCTCGCTCTCCTCCACACCCATACCAACGAATACCAATAATCACCGCCGCAATAACCACAGCACCATTACCTCCGAGTCTTACCCTGCGCCTATTCAGCTATCCCCTTGATATCTCCCCTCAACTACACTGCCCCTCTCTCCTTTGCCCTCTTGCCCTTCAGCCTTGTGTGTTTGGCCCACGTCCCGAACAACCCCTCGCTACTGCGCATCGCCGTTCTCACCCGCTTCTCAGCCCAGAGCCGCCTAACCACTGCCCGAGATCCCAAGACCTGCGACCGATATTGTGCGCTTCGATCGACACGGCCCTCGATCCGCCATCACCTCAAGCGCGCATTCTTCCGTCAACCGCCTCTTCCTGACCTTAACGCCCCCTTGCACGCTTCGCACACCCGTCCTGGTCGCCATCGTCCTCGCTCCCGTAACAGTTCACCCGCCTCCAGGGGACTGGCTTATATTCCTACGGCCCCGACGCAAGAACGAGTCTGCCACCTCCCACCCTCCCAGAGGGCCATGGCGAGTTGAGTAATAGACGTCAACGCGACAACTATGGCCACGGCCGCTCCACATCAGCAGTCCCAACAAGCGCACCTCGGTTTTGTCGCCGATACATACGACCCGGATGAAGTGGTTCCTCGCGATAGCCCTCTCATGACTCCGCACCGGCCAAAGCTATCACTTTCTCCGAGTCCACCCCCAGATATTCCTTCAGCCCAAGTCAGTCTCAGCCCCGCCTCTATCGACGAACGCGATAAATCTAATCGCCGTAAGGTCCGTCCCAATTCGGGGGATGCTGTACTGGTCGCTTATCTTGACAACGGACGCGACCCCGAGATCGCTCGTGTCGCTGGACGACAGGTTCTCCCCAGTGACGAAGACTCCCCAGACGACGAGTCAAGTCTTGATGGCTCCGCCGACGACGCTACCATGACAGTTCCCTCTCTACAAAATCTCGCCGCAAACGCACTGCAGGCTTTCGCAGCCACTCCTGCCGATATATCTGTCTCCACGCGACGACTTTCCCTCCGCGATGACTTCCACAAAGCTTACTCTCATGTCGGGCCCGATCTAAAGCTTAGTGCTAAATCTCCGCCTCTGGCCGTCCTGACTGTGCCTGGCGAGCTTCCGCCACTTCAAATGGATTCTCCTAGATCTGATTCTAACGGCCCAATGCTTCCTTCCATTCGCTCAACTCTGGGCGATATCGACCGGTTACCCTCCGAGTCAATGGCTGCAGCAGAGAAAGGGCTCGCTTCTCGTCCCAGACATACCCCGGCCTTTTCTGCCTCCCCCACCCCTGGCATGCCGCGATTTCCTCCCATTACTGCTATCCATACTTCGCCTCCCGTATCCCCTAATGAGAGCTATACAAGGAACCTCCCATCTCCAAACTCTTTGCCTGCCTCAAGCCCTTATTACCATAACGCTGGTGGAATCCAACGCCCCAACCCCGACTACAGCAGCGGTGCGGGTGAGACCCCAAGCACCGATCGCTCAGTTTCGACTCCAGCAACGTCGACCTCCACATCAGGCGTCGATCGCATGAGTATTGATGGTATTACTCATCCCCAGGTTGGCGCATATGTGTGTAACGTTCCCGGATGTACTGCTCAGCCGTTTCAAACCCAATATCTTCTCAACTCTCACGCCAATGTTCACTCGTCAGCTCGTCCACACTACTGCTCAGTTCAAGGCTGTCCTCGAAGCGAGGGGGGGAAAGGTTTTAAGCGTAAAAACGAGATGATTCGCCATGGCCTTGTACATGATTCTCCCGGTTATGTCTGTCCATTTTGTCCCGACAGGGAACACAAGTATCCACGTCCGGACAATCTTCAAAGGTATATACCAACCCCTCTATCCACAATAGCGTATCCATTACCACCTCGAAATCCATATTTCACGTTTGCAAATCTATGAGACTAACGGGCCCAACTGGCAGACATGTTAGAGTGCATCATGTCGACAAAGACAAGGATGATCCACAGCTCCGAGAGGTTTTATCACAACGGCCCGATGGGCCCAATCGTGGCCGAAGACGTCGCGGTCCACCATCATAATCAAAGGGCAAAATTTTGTCTTGCCATGGCATGATTCTCACATCTCTGCTTAAATATTACCGCCAAGGTTGTCGGATTCGTGCATGGGTTAGGCAACTGAGTCAGATATTTGCATTACGAACCTCACTCATGTTGCTCTGGTTCATGCGTGCACACAACAACTTCTTCATTCGAGCTGGGCGGTTATGACTTATGTCGTAATTCTCATAAATTCTTTCTGTGATGCAAGTCTTTCAATTTATACGGATGATTACAGATTTGGCGTTTGGTGGTTCCATATACCAGGATAGTTGGACCTTGGTCTTCGTTGTTCGAGTACGAGTTGGCGTTATGTGAAGGGCGTTACTTTTTTTCTCCTGGAAAGCGTGCACTATATCCATCGATTTAGGAGTTGGTAGCCGTAACAATAGCTTGCATATTATGGTCGCTTTAAGAAAATCTGATCAGGCGTCCTTATTCTGAACTGCTTACCGCTCGCCAAGCTCCCCAAAGCTATCACTAAAGGCCTATCCCATAAGCTCCCATGGACCGACATGAACCGGAGCGTCACAATGGAGTTCCACCTCGATATGCTCCGCAACGTTGTGATTCCCCATACTTTCTACAATCAACCACATTCCTTCCTGGAGAATACGATCCGGTTCCATATCGATTTCTGGAGTTCGAACACCAGCCTTGAGTTCCTGGAACTCGCCATTCCCGGAAACAGCGATCAAAGTTCTTTCGGGTGCCCATCCATGAACCACAGATATGCGAATTACCAGTGTAGATGATGAGCGACTACTCAGGTTTGAGCCTGGCTGAGGCACACTTCGGGCCGTCACACTCATACGGGTTAGCCATGACACTGACAGCGGTGCACGTCGGATTTCATCCCCTTCGGATAGCACAAATGGTCTCAACGGTGTTCGGAGGCGTCCAGCGGCATCAGCAGGGACAGGCGTTAATGTCACCGAGGCCATGGAGCTCACACGAAGCGAGAACTCGGCCAGCTGCCCTGCATCGAAAGTCGAACATACGACTGTGTAATCGCCAGCGTCGACGTGGGAGATATCCGCCACGCTGCATCCCCGTCTATATTCCCCCGAAGATCCCACCAAATCTCGAGCTTTGAGTGCAGTGACCCGATTTCCCCCAGCCCATACCAGGTCGACATGAACATGAACCTCATGATTATCGCTAGAAAGAAGGATGGATAGTTTGCTTGCCCTGGCTAGGCTGAGTTTGAACTGAGGGTTCTTGAAGTACGTAGGACAAGAGGAGTTGCCCCCTGCCGTGCGCCGACTCCAAGCGCCAGTAGCCTCCTTAAAATATGCCATGGAATCTTCTGCTTTCTTAACTTTGAGTGGCTCTTGAGAGAAGATTGAGAGTGTGAGCGAGTATTCGGGGAGTGGAAATTCATGTTGGTCTATCACAACTGTGTACCACTTTGACGGACTCGTAGTAAGACGGGCTAGTGTTTGCGGCGAGTCCACGAACGGCCCACGATATACTTCTCTGTCGCTTATTTGCACCCTGTAGCCATTGTTATCAAATACGAGAATGCTCATGAAGCCAAGCTGCCGTGATACTGCAGCCATCGAGTCTGTTCGCATTCGAGCAATGTTCAACTCATCGTCCATGAAGTGCCGGCTGACAAGAATCCACACTGATCCACCACCCGGGCACTGAATGGAATATTGAGGATTACACACTAATGATGATCCAAACCGAGCACTAGGGATGTTCCAGGTGAAATGATGGTCTTGGCGATGTGGGAAGAGTGCTGGGTTCCAATTGAGATACATCGACTCAAAATGTTGTACTACATCCTCAATGGGCATCCAAAACGAGCTGGTAGGTGTCTGGGTATTGCCGGGTCCCTCATCAGAAAGAGATATCTTTGGGTCGTTGGTTGCTAACGGTATCTGGTAGTCCAGACTTGCACCCTTCCAGATTGGTCCGTTACACCAAGGATTCTTAACCAGAAGCCTTCGGCTATCGTCGGTAACGGAAAGGTCCATGACTGCATAGTCATGCTCGCCAATAAGCCCCAATATATCCTCTTCCTCAGAAGATATACGGCCGGTGCCCAAGGTAATGACGACATCATCTGACTCATGCGCGGTCTTGATTCTTTTCCATATGGCGTCAATATCAAGGTCTTCCCTGCAACACAGGCGTTAGCGCGAGAAACCGTAATATATTGTTACAGCAGGTAATATCCCAAAAGTATGCCTATTTTGGAATCAGACGAACCTTTGCAGAAAGAGTTGCTCGGGAATCCATCCAGTCAAAACCCATAAGTCAGTCCCCGAATTACTTCCTGGAAAGTCGTATCCACCGCGAATTTTAAGATAGGCTTTTTCCAGGAGAGCGGGCCAAATCAGACGGGGGTTCTGGCGGTCCACAACATATAGAGTACGATCCGTTGATGAAGAGGGAAGACGTTCATCAATGACTACTCGCCGAAAACATCCGTTAAAATGTAAACGTAGCACGTATTTACCCGAAGTAGAAAACCTCGGCATCCTTTTTTTGTGGTCAAAGGGATGGAAAATCGAGGCCAAAACCTGTTAATAGATTAGGTTAGAATCGATTACAAGCAAGATCAATCAGTTGACATCATGAAGCCTCCAGGGTGGCTTACCAAGTTCTGGCCAATCAGAATCCTCATAGCTGCACAGAGACTGGCGACAACAGAACAATCTGTCGTAATGTCCTGAACGAGGTCGCATCCGTTGACAGAATCCATGAATGCCTCTACTTGAGAGTCTTGACCTTTCGGGTAAAGTTCTCTGGGAGTTCTCCAGCCATCGAAACTTTCTTTTTGCTTCAGTGAAAATGTGAAGGCAGCTTTGTCACTAGTCCAATTGTCAGCAAACGATGCATTTGATGTCAGGTTGGTGATGCCTACACGAAAGGTGAATGGTTTGGATCAAGGCTAAACTCAGAATCGGTAGGTTCGGAGCCCCATGGTGGGTAATTGTTCCCATGAAGTCGAGAAGATTGCTGCAGTATTGTTTGTTGTGGACTCGGTGGCCTTTGTGGAGGCAGAGGGCTACTCGATGAGGCCTTCAGTCGCTCGGCGAGTGTGATGAGTTGGCGACATTTCTGGCGCAGACGTGCTGCCTCTGGCTTACTCTTAGATTCGGAAGCCGCCTGCATGTATAGATCGGCGGCTTCAATGGCATGATCGAGGGCCTCTTGGCCGCTCGATCTCGCAATAAGAGATTCGGCGGCCTAATACATTCAGTCAGTTCCTCCAGTCTACCGTCCATCTCTGGTGTCTGAGATGGCGAAATCGAAAGCAGGGATTTTGTATTTTGGTCCAGTGCATGTAGGAAAGGCCGTTCCACTTACATGAGCTTTTCTCTCCATGGCCCTTCCTGAATCATGGCGTCAGATGTCCACATTCGCAGATGCGTCGAGGTTGGGTTGACATCCCCCGCGGTGGGGCAATCCAGATCAGATAAACCCCAACCCCCCTCCTTGACCCACTATTATGAAAAGTTGCTCTAAATGCATGAGATGGTAAACATGCTCACATATGCAAGAAATTTCTCTCGATATATTGACACAGCCATTTAGCATCTACCTGGCTTTCGCACCACACGGGGACATAAATGGGGGCTTCGTTCGTTTGCCTCCTCGTCGGCGAACACTCCCTATCCTAGTCCCCACGGCGGCAGATTGAGCATCCCACCCTCCTCTGTCTCAACTGCAGCAAAGCCAGGGACCAGCTTCTCCCCTAGGCCACGGACACGCTCAACCTATTTCACAACCGCCTCATTTAGCATGATGGGCTAGGCGTCCACCAAGGCTCGAGCCATCCCACGCTGCGCTACGTAACTTTCTCTCATCATTGAGCACCCCCATCCTGATTTCCTAACCGAGGTCAGAAAAGTGGGGCATTCACAGGCGGGGCCCATTTGCCGAGACCGGTGCAGGGCCGAGGTTCAGGTGGCCCACGGCAACCGTCTTGAATGTTAGCCAATATCTATGATGTTGCCAGGGCTTGAACCAATATCTGCACTCACGACATAATCGGAGCCAGCCGTACCTCACTCTTGTCAGACGCGTCTCATAGTGCTCCCAACGACCTGTATTGTCATTACTGATCACTATGGCTGCGCAATCAAAGCCAACCATCTCTCCCTGGGGCCGCGCCGTTGCTGGAGCTTCAGGCGCAGTTATCGCAAATGCGCTTGTGTACCCTCTCGACATGTAAATTTCCCCCTAGAAAATCCACGCATCAATTGTCTAACTAGCCGTACAGCGTGAAGACCAGACTACAAGTCCAGGTTAAACCTAGTGCCGCCGACGCGTCTTCGACAACAAGCGACGAACCGCATTACGCATCGACCTGGGATGCGATTACTCGAATTGTCGCAGACGATGGCCTCCGCGGTCTCTACGCGGGCATGAACGGATCTCTACTCGGAGTCGCGTCCACAAACTTTGCTTATTTCTACTGGTATAGCATCGTTCGAACGTTATACAACAAATCAGCTAAGCGCGATGCTGCCCCTTCGACCCTCGTGGAGCTCGCACTGGGTGCCATCGCTGGTGCCATTGCTCAACTGTGCACCATTCCAGTCGCAGTCGTCACCACTCGCCAGCAAACCGCAAAGAAGAGTGAGCGCAAAGGTCTTCTCGAAACAGCGCGCGAGGTAATTGATGGGCCTGATGGCGCTTCTGGCTTGTGGAGAGGCTTGAAGGCAAGCCTCGTGCTTGTCATCAACCCAGCCATTACATACGGTGCATACGAGCGATTGAAGGACGCCTTTTTTCCGGGAAAGACGAGCCTAAAACCAGCAGAGGCTTTCCGTGAGTGTGCCATCGTCGGATAAGCAAAGCCTTGAGTCTACTGCTAACATTCTACCAGTCCTTGGTGCTATGTCTAAGGCACTAGCAACCATTGCTACTCAGCCACTCATTGTTGCCAAGGTCGGATTACAGTCCAAGCCACCCGCTATTAGGAACGGCAAGCCCTTTGGAAGCTTCATTGAGGTTATGAAATTCATCATTGAGCACGAGGGTTTGCTTGGCCTCTTCAAGGGCATCGGCCCGCAGATCTTCAAAGGTTTCCTTGTGCAAGGTATCCTAATGATGACGAAGGAGAGGTAAGGAAGCTTCTTGTCAAGTTAATTGGATATACTAACTAGCTACTAGGGTTGAATTGCTTTTCATTCTTTTCATGCGTTATCTCAAAAACGTTCGCTTCCAGCATCTGCGTTCGGCTGCCCAGTTCACAGCAGCGGCGAAAGCCAGCGCTGCAGCTAAACCCATTACAACATCAGGATAAATATCATGGTCAAGAATTGTCTGGTGTTTAGGAGACACGCTTATAGATAGAGAGGGAAGCTTACCTGCGCTTCCTTAATCCTGGGTGATTAGATATGGATTTTCCTTGTGCGATTTATAGCAAATATACATTACAGGACTTGCTCGGAAGTAAATTCCAATGTAGACGATGGTTTGAAGGGCCAATCCCTGGAATTTCCCAGTGCATGACCAGATGATGACATACCATCGCACCCGCCCCATCCACATTGCCACCACGACTTTAGATCGAAATGGGGGCCGCGTGGGGGGAGAACTAACGCGTCTCGTGCATAAGTCGAGGATTTGCCGTTGATGTTGCCTTAGACGCCCTTGTCGGCAATCATGCTGTGGCAACTGTGGCACAGTCGGTACGTACTCAAGACGCCACAGTTAGTCCCTCTTCCCCCTAGAGACAGGTTTGCCCCTCTTTAGGGCACAGGGTGTTTGCTGACTCATCACGGCTCCACTGCTTTACCTAGGTAGGGTTTGACTTCCTCGCACACAATTTCGGCTTCATCTCATAACTTTGCGATCGCTCTCCGTCGACCAGGGAATCCAACAGCAGCAATGGCGAGTATGTTACCGCTCTTCTCACAGCTGCTATCAAGATCAATGAATTAACTGACACTCTCCAGAGTCGAAGAACTCCTCGCAGCACAACCAGTCGCGCAAGGCGCACCGAAACGGGTATGTTGGAGCTCAAAAAGTGTCTGAAGCCGCATTTTCTCACACATCTCCAGCATCAAGAAGCCTAAGACTTCACGATACCCGTCGCTGAAGGGTACCGATCCTAAGTTCCGACGCAACCACCGACATGCTCTTCACGGCAACATGAAGGCCCTGGTACGCCAACCTTGAATTCATCAATCGATTCCGAGCACATGACACTAATAAACCAAATAGAAGGAGCTGAAGGAGGGCAAGCGTGAGACCGCCTGAGGTGTCTAGGAGAAAAAATCAAGGTCCAAAATTGGGAGAATGTCCCTTGCCTGGCCAAGAGAACCACATATCCGAGCCCGCTAAATAGACGAGGAAAATGCTATGTGGTTAGCCTACTGAAGAGGACGGCTGCGGTACCCAACCTGCTGCATTGGCATTGTGATGGTTCAGAGTCGAAATATTGCACATACAATACTTGGAAGTTTCAAGAAACGCCGAGCTATCATTCCCACCCATCTCGTTGTCCTCTGCGGAGCCATTCCTCCTCGTGAACATTGATCAGCCCAGGTAATTAGCCGATGCATTTTATGCTAGCTGCCAGTCGCATGAGACCTTGGAAAGAAAAACCCCGCCACTTTTGCAGGAGTTGACATGCGTTTGTCAGACTCTGTTTTTTTTTTTTTTTGCATGACGGGATAGGCATGCACTCTCAAATATTGACAGGGTGGCGTGTTGAATCCAATAATTCCACCTTGAGACCATTTTGCGTTTTGGTCAACTTGCATAGATATTGTTGTGGTATCAAAGCCCCTGTAAAGATTGCCAAGTAATAGTCACCCGAAGCAAGGCAGGTTTAAATCACCATCCTTGGTCCAGTTCTACATATTCCCAGGGTCTCTTTATTCTGCATAGGCTGTTCAGTTTTTTGACGATCCTGGCACTCACGAACAATTTCCACAATCGAGAAGCCAAAACCTTGGAAGGGATATCTTAACGATTACATGCCTCAGGCACAACAGCCTTGGTGGGGCAGCGTCTTTCGTGGGCGATTTACCTTAGGTAAGCACAGGGGCTTGGTTCTTGGGATTTGGCCAAGCATGCCAGCAAGCCTCTGCTCAAACCTCCCTCTGCCCACGACCCCGAGTATCGCTAGAGGACGCTGGTCCGCAGTTGCAGCGGCGGGATCTAATCGAAAATTTCTGTGGCCTGCCTGGAAGCAGACATCGTTCCTTCATTGCCCTCCTGTATCCTTTTGCGGTATGGTTTATCTACTTCTTCCCCTCCCGGAGCCACCCTGTTCTAAGTCGTACCAGACGACGGTTTTCCAACAGGTGGCCCTCGACCAACTTTCCAACTGACCCGCCACAGCACCATCCTTCTTCGCGAGGCAGAAGATGCCATAGTTTGCCTCGTCTGATTCTTGTTCGAACTCCTTTGAGGTCAGCCGGTCACTGCAGGAGTCGAGAGACGATTCTTGTACTATCCCCATACCTTGCCACCACTAGATTAGCCACGCTTGCGTGCCATACAACCCCTCTTACAGATTTCATACCCGAGTCAACTTTTTTCACCCAATCCCACACATACTCAATAATGATCAACATGTCTGGAAATCACGTCATCGGAAACCGCAACAGCACGCCAGAGGCCAACACGACCTCGTCTTTGCGGCCTCCCTCTTCGAGGGCTGTTGGGTCAGGCCATTCCCTTCGCGCATCTGCCGACATGGCCGCCCTTTCGGGACCCTCACCGTCCAGCCGGATCCGACCTTCGTCAGACTTTTATGGTCAAACCCAGCAGGGCTTGGGTCCAGGCGGCTCGGAAACGGACTCGCAAGACAAAATCGCCCAGCAGTGGATCGCGGACATTGATCAATATGAGACAACCCTTGAAGAGATGGCTGCTGCAACACTTGATCAAGATTTCAAGGATGAATTGAGCGCCATTGAGCAATGGTTTCGAGTCTTGAGCGAAGCTGAGCGTACTGCTGCATTGTATGCCCTTCTACAACAAACAACCCAAGTTCAGATCCGCTTCTTTATCCAAGTGCTTCAGCAGATGGGTAAAAATCATCCTATGTCAGGAGTTCTGTCTCCCGCCAGTTTTGACAAAGGTAAAGTGTTATTCAACCCTCATGGTTGATCCGTATCGCTAACAGTTCGGCAGATCCCATGTCTAACAGGCTCAGCGACGCAATGAACAAGCTCAACGTGGATTCTGCTCGGAATTCTATGTCGCGGAACTCAGTCATCGGGTCAACAAAACGTCATTCAGGACTTGATCCTTCCACAATCAACGCGATGTTTCCGGACGCCGCCGCCGCCATTGCTACTGAGAAAGCCAAGTTCACCCAGCAGACAGGCAATCCCCCATCGTCAAATCGCAACAGTGCCGCAATAGACCCACGCAATTCTATGAATTCCTCTTCTCTCGGTGCTCCGCAGGATTCACGGGACCCTGGAGTCGGTAATGCTTCACCTTGGGCCAGCGGTTCAGGAGATCAATCTAGCACGAAGAGTGCAAACGCGCAGGCTCCCATGGGACAATTCGTACAGCCAGCTTCAGCTGGTGGCCTTCGATCCCCGCGACCGCAACTAACGAGCAACTCGACTATCCAAAGCACAACCCTTACCGCTCCAGACAAGAACCCTGCGGATCTTCCGCTCCTTTCTCCCTACACCGCTGGAAGTGGCAATTGGGCATCCATGGTCAACACCCCGATGGCGTCTAGCTTCAATACCGCAAACCCTGCTGGCACACAAGCCGACATGGTTGCCAATGCCACGGCCATGAAGCTTGCAGCACTCTCTACAGTGAACAACCGGTTCGCCTTGGATGATGTTCGGAAGTACCGTCGGGCACGGTCTAACGACAACTCAGGAAATGGCCAGCCCCCGGTCTCTCCTGGTCCACAGGGGATGAACCTCCCCAGCACGAACGTGGTGATGATAAACGAGCACGGCCAAGTGCTCAGTCGCGAGCAGCTCATGGCAATTCAAGCTCAGCAGAGCTTAGGTCTTGGCGGCCAACGCTCGCGTCCAAGTTCTCCTGGTCTAGCAATGCAGCCTGGTATTGCCCACATGGCACCTTTCACATCGCCACAAAATAATGGATTTCTCAGCGCTTATGATGGTGCTTCGCCATTGATGAGTACTGGTCTTCCCTCGGTCAATCTTGGCCAACTTGGCATGAGCGGCCATGAAGGTTACTTGTCAGATCACTCAGATATGGTGCGCGGTCGATCGCCCCGAGGCCGAAGAGGCAGCTCCAAGCCACCAGAGGATCCAACTGATCCCACTCTGCTTCAGGACATCCCTAGCTGGCTCCGTAGTCTTCGACTCCACAAGTATACGGAAAATCTTAAGGATATGAAATGGACCGAATTGATCGAATTGGATGACAAGGCACTTGAGGAACGTGGTGTCAACGCCCTTGGCGCACGAAGGAAAATGCTAAAGGTATTTGATCAAGTCAGAGGTACGATTATTGAGACCCCATTTCCTGAATGCATGCTTACATCCTACGTAGACGCCAAGGCCGACGGAAAGCTTAGTTAAAACATCACTTGCTGCACTGATCAATGTGCTGCAATGGGTGACCCAACTCAAGGTTTTCCCAAAATATTTCATCAGATATCAGATGATGTTGCGAAAATTGTAGCTACATAGGCAGGGCTGGGCGCAACATTTGAGCAGTGCACAAATGGCCCTGTTGTATTGGATTTTTATTAATTATTCAAAAACAAAAGTGATATGTATATCCATATATATGCCGTGGTTGGACTTAATGAGATCTGAATTGTGGACTTTTCCTCCGTCATACTGCGATTCAACAATCGCTCACGTGCTTGGTGAAAGTAGTGTTTTTTTTCTGGGGGCAATGCTCAGACCAATTAATTGCCCAGTCTACCAACAGGTGAACTTCATTCTTGTCATGCAAATTTAGGCTTCACACCCAACCCATGTGTATACACTAATAGCAAACGTGCTCTCTCAAATGGATTTGTCAAGAGTGGGTGGCTCTATCGAAAGGTCCACAGCCCAAATCTGCTCGGAAGAAAATTTTGAAATAACGCGACACAGGGACAATGCCGATGCCTCAGACGCAGACTCCGATCTGGAAGAGCTAGAGGGTGATATTGCCAAATTTGATGAGTCTGTTCGGGAATTTTTAGCGTCTCAACGAGATGAAACAACATCATCTCAGGAAGTTCGCGGCTTTCCTCGCGGACGAGGCGCTCGCGGCCCACGCAAGGCAGCGAAACCTCGCGGAGACATCACAGCACGACTTTCCAAGGTGAACCAGGCGTTCCTAATGGGTGATTATGATCTAGCTTTAGACCTTGTTTTTGAGGTCATTAGAATCAATGCCGAAACGCATCAGGCTTGGACGACTTTGTCGTCAATCTTCCGAGAGCAGGGTGATTTGAATAAGGCTTTATCTACTATGGTATATGCAGCACATCTCCGCCCTAAAGATGTAAGTGGTTGGCTTCAATGCGCCTCTTTTGCTCTTGATACAATAGAGACAGATGAGTCTGGAAATCTTCATACTGCCAGGTTGTGTTACTCGGCTGCTTTGAGGGCAGACCCCACCAACATTGATGCCAGACTCGGCAAAGGTTTGGTTTGTCATCGACAAGGTCATCTTTCTGCTGCGATTGCTGAATATAAGATTGTTTTGAAACAACGGCCCTTCGATCTCGAAATTGTTCGAAAACTCGCTGAGGCCTGTGTTGACAACAAACATGCAGACGCTGCTGTTCCTGCTGCCATAGCGGCCTATGAACAGTTCTTTGAGCATGAGAAGATTGCCGCCGCTGGAGACTCAGTTCGGGCCCCGTGGCATGATGTTGGCATCTATGTAGAGCTTTTCGCATCTACTGGCCGATACTTGGATGCTATTGGGCAGTTGAAATCGCTGTCTCGTTGGTTCTTAGGGCGTGGAGCCGAGGCCTATTGGGATCAGTGGCAATCGGACGACCGCGAATGGGATGCTAGTGATGAGAGGCGCCTGGCTGTCTCGGAATTTGATGTTGGAAATCATCACCCTAGTTTATACGGACAAGGATTGCCTCATGACCTCCGAGCCCGGCTAGCAATTTACAGGTTTCGGGTTGGAGATGATGACGAAGCAATGGTTAGTTTCAAATTCCATAACCATCCCAAAACAGTTCTAACAGTGTACAAATAGAAGCATTTACGATGGTTCGACCCTTCGGCAGAACAAACAAGGGATTTTGCTGCTGATTTCCCATTTCTTGGCTTTGACATAGCAGAGGAATTGGCTCATCGAGGTCATACTTCCTTCGCCATAAAGTACTATGAGATTCTAAGAGACCTTCCTGGCGACATAGACGCTACGGTATTACTACAACTTGGGCGATGCCATTTTGTGAGCGGCGATCAGGCTACGGCTGAGGAGTACTTTCTAGCCGCAATCGATGCTGATGAAGATAACATTGATGCTCGTGTCGAGTTGGCTAATATTTACGAAAAAGCTCGAGAGGATGAGGAGGCTTTGATCCTAGCAGCTGAGGCTATGGCTCTACGAGATGCCCAAGGTCAAGACCATGGCCAAGGCCAAAATCCAGAAGGGTTTCCTGTGCCCTATTCTTCCACTCAAGCTCCAGGCCGAATGCCGCGTCGGCGAGCAATATGTTTGCGCAACCAAGACATTGCAGGTGGGAAGAGAGTGATTCCTCGACGATACAGACCCAAGCGACTCGCAGGTCCGGACAAACGCCGACAAGACGAACAGTCGCGGGCTATGAAGCTGTCTCAACAATACGAAGTTGTTCAGAGCTTGAGAGGACAGATCAAAGCTGGTCGTACTGATCTAGTCGCAGCCTGGATGACGTCTTCTAAAGAATTGGTCGATGACTTTCGATCGCTGAAGAAATTCTACACTTGGGACAAATATTTGAACTTCCTCGGGTCGAAAACATCGCTAGAGCATTCTGAGCCGAATCAACCAAAGACAGAGCTATCTCAAATGTACGAGAGATTAGCTCGAAGTGAGTAACGATGCGTTCCTGAATTTTAGAGTTGGAGTCAAACTAACGTCCTGCAGCTGTTGCGCCTAGCACTGGGCAAGATGGGACAGAACAAGCCCCATCTGCATTGGATAATCATCAGGGGATCTCATTCAGCAATTGGTTAGATCTATTCCTAGATTATGCTGTTGGATTGGCCATGGCACATCGCCGCGATGAGGCGTACCAAGTTTGTGAGGCAGCAAGGGATTCAACTGCCTTTCAGACCCAAGAATATGGCTTCATCATCCATGTTGCTTGGACGGGTAAGTGTTTAGCTTCTCTACTGATCGTTTTTTCTAACAGCTCCAGTGTGTGCCATCTACACCAGCGATGAAGAAAAGTGCGTGGCCACAGCCAGGCAATTGATGAGAGATGGGGCAATGTCCGACTCGTACAGGATGTTCGCATTGCTTTCCAGTCTTTGCCAATCCCCTGTTTCATGGTACACTTCAGGTCCAGCTCAAAAGTTCATTCTTCGTCAAATCAAAGCCATGGATGACGCCAGTGAAGCACAGAGGTGTGGCAGTGATAAGAACGACGATGGCGAAGGCTCAATCGAGCCAACCCTAGATGCTTGTTTGCTCATGCTTTATGGCCACATACTCTTCACCTCCACAAGTTATACATATGCACTAGGTACGAGATATTCAGTAGAGTTGTCCAATGCTAATCGATGTAGGCTATTTTCTCCGTTCCAAGGCTTTAGATCCCGAAAATCCAATGGTGAATCTTAGCCTTGGGCTTGCCTATGTACACTATGGACTCAAACGACAGTCTACGAACCGGCAATATTTGCTGCTACAAGGACAATCTTTCTTATCTCAATATGCGGAACTTGGTATCAAGAACCAAAAACAAGCAGATGCTCACTTCAAGGCTGAAGCATATTATAATCTTGGTCGCCTATTCCAATTGCTCGGGATCAATTATTTGGCATTGGAATACTACACCAAAGCCACTCGAGTCAGAGGGGATAACAAAGTCATTGATGAGATTGACATCATCTCTGCTTATAACAAAGGAGTTTTGCTCTTGTATAATAAGGCCAACATGAGAGCACTGGGAATTATAAAAGACAGGATAATCATGTAAATCTTATTTCTCTAAATACAATAGATTCAATCCATAATCCTACGACGTTCTCTCAATAGCCGTATGAATTAGAAGAAGGTTGCAACTATGTACATTTGATGGCTCTAATTACTTTTACCAAACCCCATGTAATAGGTTGAGCAATCCAGACCCTGGCAGAAAAGGCAGATGAGAGATTGACTGTTCTTCACCAAGGATCCTTTTGGGGGGGGGGGCTGTAACAAACATCACAACTTCAAGCAAAAACAGACATTTGACGACAGCTCAACCGCCATTTTCCTCTCCGAGGCTAGGCGGAAACATCTGCAATATACAGACGTATTGGAGCATTGGGGTTTTGACTCGTGGGAAGTCTGCTCCCTAGGTAAAATTCCACTAGTCAAATAGTTCGTAGTTTGAACTCATGGGTCATGAGTATTGACGTAGCTTTCCAAAGGCGAGAAAATAGGAGATTGGTAGCTTGCCAACTACGAGGATTGTAAAGGTGTGTATTGGGCCTGGAAATTCCCTTCATATCTCGTATTTCATATATTAGATGCTGCCACATGCTGCCACATGCTGCCAATCCAGTCAATTTGTCAAGGAATCGCTAGAGAGTGAAACTCAGAGGCTTAGCCTTGAGGAGACAGCTTGACCAATTAGCTGGAAAATATATTCAGCGTCCTAGCACAGAATTCCGAGGCATCGAAACAAGCAATTGTTTAGCTCCCTCTTTTCTCAAAAAAACTAGTAATCTTCCGGGGTTGACTCTGCGGTGGTTTTTTGGTGCCCTCATCAACATCCCTTCGTTTATTACTCTGTAACTGTTTTTCTTTCCCAGACATCATGTTGGCGCTTCGCTTTTGGCTTGGCGATTGCTCTGCAATGTATCCTTGGCTTGAGATGGCTTCTTCCTCTTTGGTGGCTTTGAAAACTTGATGCACCGGTATGTTTCGCTGTGCTGCCTTGGGAGGAGCTGTTACCTTGCCTTCAGATGCGGCGGCAAACATGTTGGCGATGTTGTACTTGTTCTCTTTGCTATCCAGTGAGATGACGAAGGAAGGGGAATTATTTCCCACCTTCCCCACATCTTTATTCACCGGGTAGACACTGAGTTTGCCGTCGAATGGTCTCAAAATAGACTGAAGCTCAGCTGACCATTCTTGACGTTCAGGGTCCAGCCACGCCTTGATATCAGATGAACCAGGTTCGAGGATTACCGGCATACGATCGTGCAGAAATTTCAACTGTTTGTTAGAATCAGTTGTGATAATGGTATAGGAATAAAGCTTTTCTGAAGAACCTAAGATTATCAGCACGAGCATCAAGTCTGGGGAATAACAGCATACCTTCGTTTTCAACGCAATCCCACAGACCTGCGAAGCACATTAGGTGACCATCATCCCTTTTCGTGAAATAGGGTAACTTTTCCTTTGGCCCCGTCTTGAGCCACTCAAAGAAACCTTGAGCAACGATGATGCATCGCTTTGTGCCTTTAACATGTGCCCACATTCCGCCAGGCATCATGAGAGAGTCTGCCCGGCAGTTGATGGTTTTTGGATGACTTTTGTTTTCTGAACTTCGATTCATCCAAGAAGACACTAGACCCCATTTCATGGACTGAAGTTTGAATATTGGAGGAGCTCGGCCGGCACCATTCACGCTGGATAGGCGATTATCTTGGCGATTTAGAGACGCCTTGCGGGGATCGGATGCGTCGGCACGATAAACAATCCCATTGTAGCCAGGTGCAAAGTTGTAACTCTGATGAGGAGTTCCCTCTCCATCATCACTAGGGGCATCATCTACGCGCATGCCATCTTCTTCCAACATGCGACGAACTTGCGATGGTCGCTGAGAGGCATAGTTAGCAATGGGAGATAGGGTAGGGAGGCTATAAGACATACCAAGGCCAAGGCATATCGGCCACACATGGTTATTGTGATTAGCAAAATGCTACAGGGTAGGGGGCTTAAAGGAAAATAAGGGAGTAGTAATTAGAGTTACCATTAATACTTTAAAGGTATAAGAAAAAAATAATTTATAGTTTTAAGAAATAAAATAGGATTTTATTAATTATAATTTAATATTTTTATTATTTTATTTTTTTTTTAGCTTATCTTATTATATATTATATATTTTTAATTTATTTATTTAAATAAATAGTTTTTTTATTAATTTAATTTAATATAATTATATATTATTTTTATTTAGTTTATTTAATTAAATATTATTATTTTATTTTTATTTTTTATTATTAAATAATTTAAGAATTTAAATATTAAAATTATTTATTGATTTTTAATTTTTTTTAAGAATTTAAATAATATTATTAATATATTTATTTATTTATATTTTGTATTTTTATATTATATTATTATTATATTTTATAAAATATTATTAACTAAAATAATATATTAATTATATTTTATTTTAAATTTACTTAATTATATAAATTAAATATATGAAATAAATTAAATAATATATATTAAAATTAATTATAAAAAATATTATTTTTATTTATTATAAAGCTTATTAAGATTTATATTTTATGTAAATTTAATATTAATAATTTAATATAAAAATAATTATATTAAAAAATTAAAAAAATCTATTTATTTTATAAATAATTATATTAAGTTATTTTTATAAAAATAGAAAATCAAAAAAGTGAATTTTAATAAATTAAATATAAATAATTTTAAATTATAAATTAAATTAATATAATTAAAGAAATTATAAGAAATAATATATATTTATACTAAAATATTTTATTTAAAGATTATAACTTATATATTAGTCTAGGTATAATACTTATTAGCTAAGTATATATAAAGTATTTAATATATTAAATTTTTATAATTTTATAAACTTTATTTTTTAATATTTTACTTTAATTAAAACCTATTATATATATTTTTTAAGTATTTATAATATAATTTATTTATAAAAAGCTATAAATATTTTTTTATTAAAAAATAATTTAAAAACTTAATATTTAATTAAAATTAATTTTTTAAGTTTTTATATTAATAAAAATAACTTAATAAAATTATTTATAAAATAAATAAATTTTTTAATATTTTAATATAATTATTTTTATATTAAATTTAAATATAAATTTTAAATAAAGTAAAAATTTTAATAAATTTTATATTAAATAAATAAAAAATATTTTTTTTATAATTAATTTTAATATATATTATATAATTATATAATTTAATTATTTTTATTATAATAAATATACTAATAATTAAATTATATTATATAATATAATTATAATATAATATAAAGAAATATAATTAAATAAATTTATTAAAAATATTAATTAAAATATTATTAAAAAAATAATTTAATTAAAAATTATATATTATATATAAAATAAATAAGATTATAATAATAATTTTTATTTTAAAATTAAAATATATTAATATTAAAATAAAAATATTATTTAAATATTTTTATAATTATTAATTTTAAGTTTTTTTAAAAAATAATAAAAAATATTATAATTAATAATATAATATTCCCTAATAATTTTAATTAAAAATTTTACTTTTAATTTATTTATTTAAATAAATAGTTTTCTTTTATTAATTTAATTTAATAAAGTAATTATATATTTATATCCTTCTTTACTTAGCTCTTATTACTAGAAAATTGAATAATTTAAAATTTTAAATTATTAATTATATATTTTTTTTATTAATTTTCTTTAAAGAATTTTAATAATATTATTTAAAATTTAAATTTAAGCTTTATATAAAATACTTAATTATTAATTATAATATTTTCTTTTATATTCTAAAAAAAGCTTATAATTAATAATTATAATATTTTCTAAATAATATCTTTATTTTAATATTAATATATTTTAATTTTATTATTAAGGCTATTATTATATTTTCTTTATATATAACTTTTAAAATTATAATTATATTATTTTTTTAAAGATTTCTAGTTAATATTTCTAATAAATCTATTTAATTATATATATTTTTTTTTATATTATATTATTATTAAGTTTTATAATATATTTTTAATTTAAATAATATATTAAAAATATAAATTAAATATTATTATATTTAGTATAATAAGAATAGTTAAATTATTTAAATTATATAATATATATCAAAATTAGCTAATATTTTTATTTATTTATTATAAAACCTATTAAGATTTTTATTTTATATAAGCTTTATATTAATAGTTTAGTATAAAAGCAATTATACTAAGAAATTAAAAAATCTACTTATTCTATAAATAACTATATTAAGCTATTTTTATTAAAATAAGAATTTAAAATTTTTTTAATAATATAATATTTTATATAAAATTTAAATTTAAAGCTTAAATAATATTATTAGAATTTTATAAAAAAAATAAAAAAAAGATATAATAAATAATTTTAATACTTAAATTATTAAATTTATAATAAGAGGCAAATATTATAAAATCTAATAAGGTAAACTAAGCTATCTTAGTATTATAGTTTATATAAAGTAATTAATAAAGGAACTTATTTTAGTAAAGGAGGATATATAATTATAATATATTAAACTAAAAAAAGAAAGTTATTTACTTAAATAAATAAGCTAAAAGTAAAGTCTTAAATTAAAACTATTAGAAAGCTTAATATTTAATTTATTAAAAATAGTATATTTAGCTATAAAAAAGGAATTATTATATTATTTAATTATAATTAAATATTGTTTTTTTAATTTAAAAAAAACTATATTTTTATTATAATATTAAAAATATAAAGCTTTTTATAAAATAATATAAATATTAAAATATTTTAAAAACTTATAAAATTTATAATAAATATTTTTATATTATTATTATTATTATTATATAAAAATATATTTATATAATTTTTTTTATTATTAAAAATAATTTTTATATTATAAAATATAAAAGCTTTTAAATTAATATTATATATATTTAAATATTAAAACTTAAAAAAAGAATTATTAATTAAAATTAATTTTTTAATTTTTTATTTTAATAAAAATAGATTAATATAATAATTTATAAAATAAATAGATTTTCTAATTTCTTAATATAATTATCTTTATATTAAACTATTAATATAAAATTTATATAAAAGAAAATTTTAATAAGCTTAATAATATATAAAAAAAGATTTTTAATTAATTTTAAAATATATTATATAATTTATATAATTTAATTATTTTTATTATTATAAATATAATAATAATTAAATTATATTATTAATATATTATTTAAGTTAAAAATATATTATAAAATATTATAATAATATTAGGGTTGTGATTTTAGTTCTTAGTTTTTAGTTTTAGTTTTAGTTACTAAGAAAATCCTTAGTTTTAGTAACTAAAAACTAAAGGCTTTTATTTTTAATTAAGGCTTTAACTAACTAAGATTTAGTTTTAGTTACTAAAAACTAAAATCTTAAATTTATTAGTTATTAAAAAATAATATTTAATATTTAATTATTTAAATATATAAAAAGATTTATTTTATATTTTTAATATTAATATATTTTAATTAATAATTTTATTAATAATATATAATATTTATTTTAAATATTAGCTTATTTTATTTAATATATAGCTTTTAGTTTTTAGTCTTAGTTTTTTTTAGTTATTAAATTAATTAATTTTAGTAACTAAAAAGTAAAGACTTTAGTTTTTGGTTTAGTTTTTAGTAACTAAATTACAACCCTAAATAATATAATATAAGAAAATAAAATATAATTAAATAAAGTTACTAAAAATATTAATTAAAATATTTTTAAAATAAATAAAATTATAATAATAATTTTTATTATAAAATAAAAATATATTAATATTAAAATATTATTTAAATATTATTATAATTATAAATTTTAAACTTTTTTTAAAAAATAATATATTTTAAAAATATATATTTTTTATTAATATAAGTAATATAATAATTAATATAATTTAACTTAATTATAAATAAAAATAATAAAAAGAAATCTAATATTAGTAATAAATTATAATAAATATTTTTTTTATATATAAATATAGTAAATAATTTAAATTAATATTTTAAAATTAAAATTATTTTAAATTTTAATAAATTATAATTATATAATTAAACTTATAATAAATAAAAAATATTATTAAATATAAAAATTAATAAAATTATATTTTTAAAATTATTTATATATTTATATTTATAAATTTAGATAATACTTTAAAAAGATTTATAATTAATCTTATTTTTACATTATTTATTTAAAAAAATATTTTTATATAATTATTTATATATATTTAAATATTTTCTTAATAATTTTAATTAAAAAGTTTACTTTTAATATATTTATTTAGATAATTAACATTCTTTTATTAATTTAATTTAATAATAAATTTATTTAATATTATAAAAAACTCTATATTAATAGCTAGAAAAATAAATTATATATTTATATTTCTTTTTTTTTTAGCTTTTATTACTAAAAAATCTAATTATTTAAATTTTTAAATTATTAATTATTTCTTTTTAATTTTTTTAGAAAATCTTTATAAAATTACTTAAACTTTAAGATTAAGCTTTATATAAAATAATTTATTATTAATTATAATATTTTTTATTATTTTTAAAAAAAAAACTTTAAATTAATAATTATAATATTTTTTAAATAATATTTTTATTTTAATATTAATATATTTTAATTTTATTATTAGGATTATTATTATAATTTTATTTATTTTATATATAATTTTTAAATTTTTAATTAAAATATTTTTTTTAAAGATTTTTTAATTAGTATTTTTAATAAATTTATTTAATTATATTTTATTTTATTTTATTTTATATTATTATTATAGTTTATAATATATTTTTAGTTTAAATAATATATTAAAAATATAAATTAAATATTATTATATTTATTATAATAAAAGTAATTAAATTATATAAATTATATAGTATATATTAAAATTAGCTAAAAAGATATTATTATTATTTATTATAAAGTTTATTAAGATTTTTATTTTATATAGGCTTTATATTAATAATTTAGTATAAAAAGATAATTATATTAAGGAATTAAAAAATCTATTTATTTTATAGATAATTATATTAAGTTATCTCTATATAAACAAAACCTTAAAAAATTAATTTTAATATTTAAATATTTATTTAAATAATAATATATAATATTTAGCTAATTATTTAAATAATATTAAATATAAAGTATATTATATAAGTTAATATAAATAGTAATATAAATTTTTTACTAGCTTATAATTACTTATTTTATTAAGTAATTATTATATATTTCTTATTAAATACTTAATTTTTTATTTTAAAAGATTAAAATAAAATAAATAGCCTAACTATAAATTTCTTTTATTTATTTATTATAAAGTTTATTAATACTTTTATTTTATATATACTTTATATTAGTAATTTAATATTAAAATCAATCTTTTAATTTTCTATTTTAATAAAAATAGCTTAATATAATTACCTTTATATTAAATTATTAATATAAAGTATATATAAAATAAAAACCTTAATAAGCTTTATAATAAATAAAAATAATATTAATTAATTTTAATATATATTATTTAATTTATTTAATTTATATAATTCAATAAATATAATAATATTATATTTTTAATATATTATTTTAGCTAATAATACTTTATAAAATATAATAATAATATAATATAGAAAATTTAAAATATAAATAAATAAATATATTAAAAATATTAATTAAATTATTTTTTTTAAAAAGAAGCTAATTAAAGTCTTAAAAAATATAAATTAAAATAATTTATTATAAATATTAATTATAAAATTAAAATATATTAATATTAAAATTAAAAAACTATTTAAAAATTATTATAATAATTAATTATAAGCTTTTTTAAAAATATAATAAAAAGTATTTAAATTAATAATTAAATATTTAATTTAAATTTAGATTTGAGAATTTAAATAAAATTATTAAAGTTTTTTAAAAAAAATTAAAAAAAAAATATTATAAGTAATTTTAATACCTATGTTACTAGATCTATTAATAATTAAAAATACATACTATAGTATTTAGCTAAATAAGCTATAAAAGGGGGATATAAATACATAATTACTTTATTAAATTAAATTAATAAAAAAGAATTATTTACTTTAATAAATAAGCTAAAACTAAATTCTCTAATTAAAACTATTAAAGATTAATAGTTTAATATAAAAATAATTATATTAAAAGTTTAGAAAATTTATTTATTTTATAAATAATTATATTAAGTTATTTTTATATAAATAAAAATTAAAAAAAACTTATATAAATTAATTTAAATAAATCTTTATTAATAATTATAGATTCTTTTTATAATACCTTATTTATAGTAAATTACTTTCTTTTTTAATTATAATTATTAATTATATTTATTTAATTTATTTAAATTCTTTATTTTTATTAAAATCTTTAATATTATATAATAATATATATAAATATATATACCTACCTATATATTTAAAACTTTCTAATAGTTCTAATTAAAGACTTTACTTTTAGCTTATTTATTTAAATAAATAATTTTTCTTTATTAATTTAATATAATTATATATTTATACCCTCTTTTACCTAACTTTTAGTATTATAAAATCTAATAATTTAAATATTAAAATTATATATTATATTCTTTTTTTAAAAATCCTAATAATATTATTTAAGCCCTAGACTTAAGCTTTATATAAAATACTTTGTTATTAATTATAATATTTTCTATTATACTTTAAAAGAGACTTGGGATTTTTAATTATTATAGATTTTAAATAATATTTTAATTTTAAAATTAATATATTATAATTTAATAACCAAAAATATTATTATTTTTAAGGCTTATATTTTTTTTAATATTTTAATTATATACTTTTTTTTAAAAAATAATTTTATTAATATTTCTAATAAATCTATTTATTTATATATAAAATTCTTTATATTTTATTATTATTATATTTTATAAAATATTTTTAGTTAAAATAATATATTAATTATATTTTATTACCAGATTTATTTAATAAGAATATTTAAATAATATAATTTATTTTAAAATTAGCTATTATTATTTTTTATTTATTATAAAGCTTATTAAGATTTTTATTTTATATAAGCTTTTTATTAATAGTTTAGGATAAAGATAATTATATTAAGAAATAATAAACTTTATTTATTTTATAAGTAATTATATTAAGCTATTTCTATATAGGATATTAAAAATTTGATTTTAATATATTTAAAACTATATATTAAGTTATTTACTTTCCTAAATAAATAATTTATAAATAATTATATTTAAATTAGAAAAACTCAATTATATTACTTAATAAATACTTATTAAATTAAAATATAAATATATTAATTTACTTAATTATTTTAATATTAAAATTATAATAATATTATTATATTATTATTTAAATTCTTTTATAAATTTTTAATATTATAAAATTATATTTAAAATATTAATATTTTATTTTATAAAATATATAAATAATTCAATAAAATAATAATAAGTATTTTTAATTATTTTATTTATAAATTTTAGAAAATAATATAATATACTTATACTTTTATATTATCCCTAATAGTTTTAATTAAAGACTTTACTTCTAGCTTATTTACTTAAGCAAATAATCTTTTTTTATTAATTTAATTTAATAAAATAGTTATATATCCCCCTTTACCTAGCTCTTATTACTAAATAATTTAATAACTTAGGTACTAAAACTACTTATAATATTTTTTTTTCTTAATTTTCTCTAAAACATCTAAATAATATTATTTAAGTTTTTAAATTAAGCCTTAAATTAAATATTTAATTATTAATATAAATATTTTTTATTATATTTTAAAAGAAGATTATAATTAATAATTATAATAACTTTTTTAATAATATTTTAATTTTAATATTAATATATTTTAGTTTTATATTATTGGCTAGCCATTGTCGGGTTTGTTTAATGAGAATGTTTGGATGATGTAGCATACTTTGGAATTGGCTGTAGGTAAGCCATTTTCCCTTTATTCGTTGTGAAGTTTGTCAAGGTTTTTATCTTGCATAAGCTCTCTGTTGATAGTTTGGTGCGAGGGCAATCGTACCAAGAGATGATAAACTTTATTTGTTCCACGGGCGACCGTGTTGAGCTGTTCCTATGATCATAGGATATTGAAAATTTGATCTTAATATTTTAGTTTTATAATTAATATTAATATTAGATTATATTAATTTATATCTTCTAAGGTTTTAATTATCTCTTTTTCTTTAAAAATAATCTAATTAATATTTTTAATATATTTATTTATTTATATCTTATACTCCTTATATGATATTATTATTATATTTTATAGAAAATTATGTATTAAAATAATATATTAATTATATTTTATTTTTAGATTTATTTAATTATATAAATTAAATAAATTAAATGAATAAAGTAATATATATTAAAATTAATTAATAATATTTTTATTTATTATAAAGTTTACTATGATTTCTATTTTATATAAGTTTAATATTAATAGTTGAGTATAAATATAATCATACTAAGGGATTAAAAAAGTCTACTTATTTTATAAATAACTATATTAAGCTATTTTTATAAAAATAAGAAGTTAAAAAATTAATTTTAACTTTTATATTATATAAGATTTATAATTAAATTATTTTAAAAATAATACTTTAAATTTCTTAGTTAAAATATAGAGAATATTTATAAAAGATTTATATTATTTAAATTATTATTATATTGACTATTAAACTTTATATTTATTATATTACGCTAATAATTTTAATAAAAGATTTTACTTTAAGCTTATTTATTTAAATATATAATTTTCTTTTATTAATTTAATTTAATATTATATATTTATATCCTCCTTTTTCTAGCTTTTATTATTACTAGATTTAATAATTTAGGTATTACAATTATTTATAATATTCTTTTTTTAATTTTTCTAAAAAGTCTTAATAATATTATTTAAGTTTTTAAATTAAGCTTTAAATTTAATATTTAATTATTAACTTAAATATTATTTTATTATATTTTAAGGAAAGTTTATAATTAATAATTATAATAATTTTTAGATAGTCTTTTAATTTTATAATTAATATTAATAATAGATTATTTTATTTTATATTTTCTAAGATCTTAATTAGCTTTTCTTTCTTAAAAATAACTTAATTAATATTTTTAATATATTTATTTAATTATATAAATAAAGTAAATAAAATAAATAAAATAAATAAAATAAATAAAATAAATAAAATAAATAAAATAAATAAAATAAATAAAATAAATAAAATAAATAAAATAAATAAAATAAATAAAATAAATAAAATAAATAAAATAAATAAAATAAATAAAATAAATAAAATAAAATAAATTATTAATTTTAATTTTTTTATAAATAAAAAGATTAAAGAATTAGTAGATTTAGAAAGATTAATTTATAATAAATATTAGTATTTTAAAAATAAATATATATATATATGATTTACTTTTTTTTTTAGTTAATTTAGTTTCTTTATTATAAGTAATATTAGGATATTAAACTTTAGAAATTTTAGTAAAATTAGAAAATTAAAATTCTTTAACTTTTTTAATTTTAAAATAATTATACCTATTAAAAATTAATATAATAAATATAATTAAATAAAAACTTATATTATATATTTAATATACTTTTCTTTTGTTTTTTCTTATTCTATAAATAATATAATATTATTAAATAATCTATTTTAAAAAATAAAAATTTTAAAAATTAAATTAATATTTCTAGTAAAATTATTACCAAAAGAAGTATTTTCTAAATATAATTTATTATTTTTATTTAAATATGAATTTTCTAATTTAAAAAGGTATTTAGAAAAAGTATTAGTATTTACTTTAAAAATATTAATATTAAGATTAAAATCACTATTTGATTCCATTTTTAAAAAAGTTAATATAAGGGATTTTTAAAAATATTTTATAAGATATATAAAATCATAGATTAAAATAAAAATAGAAAATAAAGAAAGATTTCTTAATTAAATAAAAAACAAGAATTAGAGTTTGAATTAGATTATTAATTAAATTAGGCTTTTATATTAAATCAAGTTAAGCTTTTATTATAAACTAAGTTAATATATTATATTAAAATTAAAGTTAAAGAATTAAAGTTAATATATATTATTTATTTATTTATTTATATTTAATTTTATTAATAGGTTTAAATAAAGAAATTATTTATATTAATTTTATTATTAAATTAAATAAGTTAAATAAATTAGCTAAATTAAATAAGTTAGCTAAATTTAATAAATTACTTAAGTTTAATATATTAGCTAAATTAAATAAATTAAGTAAATAAATTAAATTTACTAATCTTAATATATTTAATAAAATATTTTCTTTTATTAAATTAATTTATATAATTAAATAAATATAATTAATTAATTTAATTTAAAGAAAAAAAGTTTTTAGTAACTAATATTAATCTTAGTATTTTAATAATTCATTAATAAATATAAATTCTTTTATATAATTACTAACTAATTATTAATTAATTATTTTTAGTAATTATTAATATTAATTATTAAAGAGAATTAGTGTTTATTAATTAATTACTAAAAAGAAATTAATTAATAATTCTTAATACTAATATTAATATTTTTAGTATTTAGTTAGTAAATAATTAATAATATTAAATTAGTATTATTAATTACTAAAAAGTACTAACTTAAGTTATAACCTTGCTTAAAAACAATATATTAAAATGTTTTTTATTATATTTAAAGAAAATATATTATTATATTATTTTAATAATATATATAATTTTTAAAATTAAGTATTATTTTATAAAATAAAAAAAAGAATATAGGCTTATTTTAGAAATTAAATAAATAAAATAAAATAATTTTTAAAAGTAATAAAATATAAGTTTTTATAAATATTATAAGAGAATCCTAATAAAGTATAAAAAAACCCTAATAGTTTTAATTAAAGACTTTACTTCTAGCTTATTTATTTATATAAATAACTTTCTTTTATTAATTTAGTTTAATAAAGTAGTTATATACCTATATCCCCCTTTTTCTAGCTCTTATTACTAATAAATCTAATAACTTAGGTATTAAAACTACTTATAATATTTTTTTTTAATTTTCTTTAAAGAATTTTAATAATATTATTTAAGTTCTTAAATTAAGTTTTAATTAAATATTTAATTATTAATTTAAATATTTTTTATTATATTTTAAAAAAAAACTTTTAATTAATAATTATAATAATTTTATAATACTATTTTAATTTTATAATTAATATTAATAATAAATTGGTTGATTTATATTCTTTAAAATCTTAATTAGCTTTTTTTTTTAAAAAATTAACTTAATTAATATTTTAATATATTATTTATCTATATTTTAAATTTCTTATATTATATTATTATTATATTTTATAAGATATTATTAGCTAAAATAATATATTAATTATATTTAAAATTAGCTAAAAATATATTATTTTTATTTATTATAAAGCTTATTAAAATATTTATTTTATATAAGCTTTATATTAATAGTTAAGTATAAAAGTAATTAATTATACTAAGAAATTAAAAAGACTTTAAAAGGTTTTTTTAAATATTTTATAAATATAAAATAATTTTTAAAATTAAGTCTTTATTATATATAAGGATATTTAAAAATTTAAAAACTATATTTATAATTTTAATAAAATATATAATAGGTTTTATTTTTAACTTTATATTATTATTAATAAATCTTTTATTTTAATAAAAACTTTAAATAAAGTTTATTAATAAATAATAATTTAATAATTACCCTTAAGATATAAAAAAAAGAGATCTATTAGCTATGCCCCATCATCCTCACTACTCTACCCTCCCCCCCTCCTATCCATCCATTTATCCATCTATCTATATCTATCTATTTTATTTATTTTAAATAAATTAAGTTATATAAATTATATATAAATTATATATAAATATCATATAATTAACTCTTCTTTAAAGTGCTTTTTTTTATTTATATATAATTAGTATTGATTTGGAATTTATATTATTATATAATTAATATTATATATATAAAAATAAAATTACTATATAATTATAAACTATTACTATAATTATACCAATTAATTTTATATAAGAAAAAAAAAGCAATTTATTACCTTTTTTAAAAACTAAGTATTTATTTTTCTATATATTTTATTTAATAAGTATTTTATATTATATTATATTATACTATAAACTTATTTTATATTTTTATTAATCTTATTAAAGATTAATAATTAAACTTTACTTTATAAATTCTATCTATTTTTTTTTTAATTTATAATCTATTTATATTTATATTTACTAAAAATAATAATAATAAAACTTAAAAAATAATAATATTAAATTAATTTATATTTTTTATTATTATTATTTTATTATTTTTCTTAATAATAACTTTTACTTATAATAAAAGCTATACTAGGCTATCTACTATTCTATTAATTTAGCCTAGTCTATTATTTTATTACTTAAGCAATTTAATTTAATTTTTATATTTATTATTATTTTTAATATATAATTATATATAATATTATTATATTTAATTTTTACTAATAGTATTATACTATTTAATAATTAATATTATAATAATTATATATATAGACTATAAAGATTATAGCTTAAGGCCTTTATTATATTTCCTTTATTAATTAATAAATAATTATTTTAAAATCCTAAAATAATACCCTTTAATATTTAGCCCTATACCTTATAATTAGTATATATATACCTAAGTATATATAATAAACCTATTTACTAAAATATATATTACTACTATAGCCTCTTTTTTTAGTATATATTAATAGTATATATTATTAATATTAATAAGATTATTTTTCTTAATATATTTATAAAATTATAATTCTTTATTAATTTAAAATATAAAATAATATCTATAAAAGGCTTAAAGTAAATAATAATCTTATTTAATATCTAATAATCTAAGTATTTTAAATTAAATATAATATTTTAAGCTCTATAAATCATTCTATTAATTAACTTTAATTTTTATATTATATTATAAATTATAATTACCAATATATTAAATAAAAATATAAAAATAATTAAAATAATAACTTTATTATTATTACTAAAGCCTAATATATTAAATATCTTTACCTCTATACTATAACTACTATATACTATCTAACTATAAGTAAATAAGAAAATATATATTAATATTTATTATATATTATTACTTTTTCTTTTTTTTTCTTATTTTTTCTTTGTCTATATATATTATATTATAAGAATTATCTATATATTAAGATTCTAATAATTATAATTTAAAGGTATAATAATAATAACACTTTCTTCCTATATTATCCTCTAACTAAATTAATAATATTAACTATTTAATAGGTAAAGATTAAAAACTATTTAAGCCCTTTACTAAATATAATCTAAGAGTATTTATAGTTTTAAATCTTTTATAATATAAATCTATTTAGTAAATATAATAATAGTTTTAAATCTTTTCTATAAATTATATATTTTATTATATATAATTATATTAAATTCTATTTAAGAATTATTTTATAAAATTATTTCTAAGCTTATTAAAATAATTTTCTCTAATATTAATCTAAATTAATAAAAATTATTATAAAAAAAAACTATAAATATACTATTAAAGCTTTTATTATATTTATATAAATAATAGATTATATTATTAATAAAAGCTAAAATATAATCCTTAAGTATATTAACTTTATTAATAATTAATAATTATTATTCTTTCTATAATACCTAAATTAAATTTTTTAGTTTTTTAATAAAGAATTTATTTTAATAATAAAATCTACTTTTTTATTTATTAATATTAAATCTATAAGCTAAATAGATTATTATATTATTAATATTTATTATAGTTATTCTTAGTATTATTATTATAAATAGCTTCTTTACTATTTTTTTAATATAAAAAAGCTTAATTAGTGCCTAGATAATACAAGACTTACCAATGCTTCCCTTACTACTAAAAGACTAATATAGCTAATTTATCTTAGATTATAATAACTTAAAAAATACTTATAATTAGCTTTTTAATTAGCTTTATAATTAGCTTTATAATTAATCTTATATAGATTATTATTATTAATATTATTTTTATTTTTAATTATAATTATTTACTTCTATTATATTATTTCCTCTATTTATTTTATTTTATTAATCTTATTCTTCAAATCTATTTTTAAATTTATTTTTATTTTTATTTTTATTTATAATATTTTCTTTATTTTTTTACTACTAATATTCTATATTTTATAAATACTAATAAATTAAAAGAAAAATAATAGCTTATTATTTATTTAATATATACTATAATATAATTTTCCTTACTATATTTATAATTATTTATACTAGAAATTATATAATTATTATTATTAAATTAATTATTAGTAATTTATTAATTTTATAAGCTTATATTATTGCTCTTATAATATAATTATTACTATTATTATCTTTGTTATTTAAATTAATAAAACCTATAATTATTTATTAAATAAAATTTAATATCTCTCTTTCTTAGCTTATAATTCCTATAATCTTAGTTTTAGATAATACTTAAGTAATACCTATACTAAAATTTATATTAAGAATATTATTATTATAATTAATATTCTTAAACTAATTATTCCTATTTTCTTTCTTTTTTTTATTTTTATTTTCTTATTTATTTATCTTTCCCTCTTCCTTTCCTCCTCCTTCTTCTATAAATAGTAAGTTTTTATTAATTATATTATATAGTCTATATTTAAATTATATTAGCTTTTATATTACTATTATAAGCTTTATAGATCTTACTATAATCTAATAAATACTTATTATAATATAAAAAATATTAATTAAATAAATAATATTATTAAATTTATTTTCTTTAAAAATATTAAAATTATTATTACTATTATTATCCCTATTCCTATTATTAAATTTATTTATATTAGCTCTCTCTATATTTCCCTAGCTATTTCTATTAGTAATAGTAATAGCCCTATTACCTAAAATAAAAGCCCACTATCTTATATTTTTTTTAATATTTTTAGCTAATTTTTATAATAATTAAATATTATTTATTATAAAAAATACCTAAATAAATAACTTTTTTTATTTTTATTTTTATATTAAATTAATATTATTAATTAATTGAAATATAAAATTATTCTATAAAATAAATAAAGTAAAGTACTAAATTACTATTTTATAAATAAAAATATTAATTTATTTATATATAAAAAAAAAAGAAAATATAATAATATAAAAAAAGAACTTACTATTAATAACAATGATAATTTTTATTATTTTAGATCTTATTTTTTTCTTTACTTTTACTATTAATATAAAAAAAAGATAATTATTAATATATAATATATAATAATTATCCTAATACTATAAAATTTAAACCCACTCTATAGAAAAAAGGTAATTATTTATAAAAAGTATTATTATATTAGTTAATTTATATTACCTTTTCTTTTAATAAATATTAATTATTATTAAATAATTATATAAATAGATATTATAAAGAATATACCTATAATAAAGATAAATATTAAAAACTATAATTTTTATTTCCTAATTACTAATCTAGATCTCTTTATATAAAATAATATTAACTTTTTCCTATAATATTAATACTTATAAATAAGGCTACCTTTTTAAAATATATTAATAAAAATAATTAATATTAATAAAGACTTAGTATTTATTAAAAAAAAAGTCTATAAAATATCTAAGAAAATAAAATATAATCTTAATCTTAAATATTTTATATTCTATAAAAATATAATTAATAATAATAATTATATAGGTTTTATTATATATAATTATAAATACTATAAAAGAGATTATATTATAGTATATACTTAATAAGTAATAAATAATAGTATTTTTTTTAATTTATAAGCATTTAGAAGGTATAAAATATTAGTAGTAAAGAGATAAAAAAGATATAGGTAAAATTAAAAATAATAGTAAATTTAAAAATAAAGAAAAAAAAGAAAAAAATAGGAAAAGAGGATAATAAGGCTATAATAATAATAATAATATAAGTTATAATAAATATTATTATTATATATATAATAATAGTTTTATTAATTTTTTAGTAGTAAAGAAAGTATTAATAAGTTTTATATTATATAAGTATTAGCTAAGCTATTTTATATTAAAAAAATAATAAAAAGATTATTAGTAATAATTATATTAGATATAGCTATAGTAAATATTAATAGAATAATAATTTATTTAGTTTATAGTTTTAATTTTGTAAAGAAAAAATTTATTATTAAAAATACTTAATTAATAAAAAGATTTTAAAAGCTTAAATTTAAATAATATAATAATTATAGTAATTATTTATTATTAATAAAGTTAATATATTTGAAGTTTATTTATTAGTTTATATTAATAATATATTTTACTTTTTATATAAATAAAATATAAGTTTTAATATTATTTTAATTATATTATTTTATAATAATTTTTATTAATTTAATCTTATAATAAAAAAAATATTTTTAATTAATTTAAAAGTAATTTTCTCAGAAGATTCTAATATAGATTTTAATATAGTTAAATATAATAAGGTATATATATTATAAAAAAGATTTAAAATTATTATTATTTTTAGTAAGTAAGTTTAGACTATAAATAAATTAAAATTTTAAGTACTTTTAGATTATATTTATAAAAAGATTTAAAGTATTTATAATTTTAATTTATTAAATAGTTAATATTATTAATTAGGCTAAAGAATATTTTAGAAAAAGGATATAATTATTATTATATTATTAAATTATAATTACTAAAATCTTAATATAGAGATATTTATTATTATTTAGTCTTAGTAAAAGAAAAGAAATAAACTAGGAAAAGAGATAATAATAGTAATAGGATTATTATAGTATAATAAAGCTTTATATATATTTTTTTATTTTTATATATTTAGGTAAAGCTTAGTTGTAATAAAATAAAGGTAAAAGTGCTTATTATTTTAAGGCTTAGTAATAATAATAAAATTATAATTCTAACTATTTTTATATTTTTATTTAATATATTAATAATAATTACTAAAAATAAATATTAAAGACTTAAGCTTATTAATAAAGCTATTTATAGAGTATAAAATATTATATTTAATTTAAAATTATTAAATAAAATAATATTAAATAATATTATTTTTTACTTTAATTCTTTTTATTAATATTATTTTTTATATTAATTTAATTAAAAATTATAATTTTATAATTATTTTAAAAAGTATTATTTTATTATTATTAATTAAATATACTTTTTAATTAAAGAAAAAAAGGAATTATAATAATAGTATATATTTAAGTAAAAGGATTTATTTTATATAATTAGGTATATATATATAGACTATACGATATAAGGCTAGATATTGAAGAAAATTATTTTAAAGCTTTAAAATAATTATATATTTATTTATAAAAAAGGTATAATAAAGGTATCTAGCTGTAACTTTTATAGTCTATATATATAGTTATTATAATATTAATTACTAAATAATATAATATTATTAGTAGAGATTAAATATAATAATTTAATATAATAGAATTTTTAAAATTATAGTAAATATAGAAATTAAGCTAAATTATATAAATAATAAAATAATAGAATATATAAAGTTAAAGAATTAATAAATAATATAATATTATTTTTATAAAAATAAGAAATAATAGTAAGCAAGGTTGTAATTTAGTTACTAAAAACTAAACTAAAAACTAAAGCTTTTAGTTTTTAATAACTAAAACTAAGGCTTAATTAGTTAATAGCTTAATTAAAACTAAAAGGTTTTAGTTTTAGTAATTAAAAACTAAAGTTTAAATTTCTTTAGTTAATTTTTAGTTAATATTAAATATTATATAATAAAATAAAATATATATATATATAATTTTATTTAATATATAAATAAATAATAAATATAAAAGAATATTATTATATTATTAAATATATAAATTAAAATATATTTATATTTAATATTTATTTATATAATTTTTTAGTTTTTAGTTTTAGTTTTAATTACTAAAACTAATTAGTTTAGTAACTAAAACTAGGACTAAAAACTAAAAGCTATATATTAAATAAAATAAGTTAATATTTAAAGTAAATACTATATATTATTAATATATATATTAATTAAAATATATTAATATTAAGAATATAAAATAAATTTCTTTATATATTTAAATAATTAAATATTAAATACTATTCTTTAGTAACTAATAAATTTATGATTTTAGTTTTTAGTAACTAAAACTAAGTCTTAGTTAATTAAAGGCTTAACTAAAACTAAAAGCCTTTAGTTTTTAGTAACTAAAACTAAAACTAAAAACTAAGAACTAAATTCATAACCCTAATAGTAAAATTAATAGAAATAGTATAAATAAAAAAAGAAAAAAACAATATTTTTATTTTTTTATATATATTTTATTATTAATATAAATATAAATATATAGCCTATAATTTAGTATTATTTATTAATAATGTTTTTTATAGGTATAAGTTATATAAATAGTAACTTATATTTATATATAATCCTTTTTTCTTTTTTCTTATTTTCAATTTAATATTATATATAATAAATACTACTAAAAAAACTATTTAATACTAATAACTAAGTCTATTACTTTAATACAAAATACATACATATATATATAAATAAATATAAAAATAAAATAGAAAACCTTATATAATTTTTATATATAATTTATATACTATTTATATAATCTTTTTTTATTTATAATATACATACAAAACAATAATATACATACACACACATACTACTTACATAGTATACTACTTATATAGTATAATATATTATATATATATATAAAAGAGGGGAAAGAGTAATAAGGATAATAATATACTATTAATAAATTCTAAACTTATTTCTTGTAGGTATAGATTTTAAACTTATTCCTTGTAGGTATAAATTCTAAACTTGTTTCTTGTAGGTATAGATTTTAAACTTGTTCCTTATAGGCAAAATTTATTAATTAATAAACTATTTTATATTATTTATATAATACTTATTTATTTATTTAAATATAATAAATAAAATATTATATTTAAATATATTATAATTTTAATATTTATATTATTTTTAGAATTAAAATAAGTAATAATAATATGAAAATTTATTTTTGAAATAAAATAAGCTATTTTTATTAATTAATAAAGCTAATATAAAATATAATTAAAAACTAAAATATAATTTTTTAAATATTTATAATTAAAATAAAATTCTTATTAATTATGAATATTTAAGATTAATTAGAATTTATTTAGATAAATTATTAAAAATTATATTATTTAAAGTATTAAAATGAATTATTTTTTAATATTAAATTACTTATAAGATAATATTTATAAATAAGAAGTTATTTTTTATATTTTTTTTAAATTATATTAATAATTATTTAATTCTTTTTTAAATTTAGAATATTTTATTATTATAAAATATATAAAATATTAAATTATAAATTATTATTTATTTATTATAATATTTATTTATATT